>OX419600.1:4421567-4479212 GCA_948473455.1 Teleiodes luculella | reverse complement strand
CCTATAATACACAGTACGATAATACACAAACAGCAAAGCATGGCCGACAATTGAATGCCAAACAATCAAATCCACATTAAATATTGTCTATACAATATCGGATCGTGTCTATCAAACCCATCCAATAATGCACGGCAAGGACTATACGACTCCGTAACCGCAATGCATGTTTGGCATTTAATTGTGGGCCATGCTTTGCTGGATGTGCATTATCGTACTGTGCATTATAGGGACTCAAAACCAATTTGTATGTAGAACTTTACATGCATTTTTAAAGTACTTTTACGATGTTTTTTGTAATAAATCGAATGTAGTTTGACGATACTATTTCAATACCAATTTTTGATACTAATTTTGGGATGAAAGAACAAAGCGAAGTGCAGAAATGAGCAAAATTGAAATGCTCAAGCCATAATCCTCCCCAACCAGTAGCTATATCTTCGGAACTACAGCGCGTCTAATTTTCTTTCTTTAGTGAGCAATGAATACTATTTCGTGTCTATTTTTTTGGATATAAACTAAGTCGAAAGACCCCACCGTTTGGCTGTACGAGAGGGGAGGATTATAGCTTGAACATCCAGCTATAATCCTCCCCAAACTATAGCTATATCTTCAGAATCATAATGATACCAATTTTTCTTACAATGATACTATTTACTACTATTTCAATACCATTTTTTGGCATAGTCAAAATTGAATTTCATTAAGGTTTCATAGGGGAGGATTATAGCTTGAACCACACTAGACAAGGCTGTTTAAGGCACCTATTTCACGGGAGACAAAAGACAAGAGGGACGCACTTATGCGTTAGAATGAGATACAAATACACCGAGCTCACTCTTGCGCATAACTGCGACCCTTTCGTCTTCTGTCTTTTGACTAGGTACCGTGAAATACCCCTCTAACATTGCTAGCTCTTTTTAAGGGTCACTCACTCGAAAATCAGCTTTAAAATTATTGAAATGAATTGCAGCGAGGCTTCCCGTGTATCTTCGAGGACGAGCGAGTATTTTTTGTCAGGTTCAAGGAATTATGCACTATAGTTATTCGATAATTTGAATGATGATTTTCTAGTGCCATAATAAAATCTCGCCGCTGCGCTCCTCTCTATAATATGCGCTGACCCTAAGGGTACGAGATGAATTTCAAGGGTGAAAAGGCATTAGTCGACCACGCTGGCCTAGTGAGGATTGGTCGACGTCGATTGGTCAACTTTTGAAATTCTTCGCAGGATCACGATGTTTTCCTTCACTGTAAGTAACAGTGTCGAATAAACTTATGTATGAATAAAAAAAAAACACTTTGGTACGTGCTGAGACTCGAACCCAACGGCCCTAACAACTCTTACTCTTGATAATTTAGCGTACACATCGTGAAATTTAACTGATTGTTTATCCGCAACATAGTGGAACATAGTGATCCATGAAACTGAACAACTCTCCCTAAGGAACATGCGTTGAAATCTCAAAAATAATTTTCAAGTTTCCTTATAAACTTTAGTCACGTGACCGTCCACTGTATTAAGGGGCCTACAGGTGCTAAGTGGCGCCCCCACATTTAAAAAAATAATAACTCGTAAAATAATCAAAATTTCAAAAATCTAAAACGGCGACGATCTAGACGGTGTTCTGTAGGATATATTGAAGCCATTAACTTTATTTATTATATCTCGTTAGTAGTTATTGATGGAAAGATTGCGGAAAACGGCCACTTTTCGCAATGTTTCCATTAATAAGTACTAGCGAGTTAAAATAAATAAAGTTAATGGCTTCAATATATCCTACAAAACAACGTCTAGATCTTCGCCGTTTTAGATTTTTGAAATTTTGATTATTTTACGAGTTATTATTTTTTTAAATGTGGGGGCGCCACTTAGCACCTGTAGGCCCCTTAATACAGTGGACGGTCACGTGACTAAAGTTTATTAATGGAAAGTTGGTTTATGATTTACTACCACTATGTTACGTATAAACAATCAGTTAAAATTTCACGTTCTGTATAAAGCTTGCGTCACCACCGCCACCGCACCGCTAAGCATCAGTTTCCATCTTACATGGCTTTGGCTTTGGCGAGCTCGAGCGCCGTGACCCAGCTCTGGCGCTCGACCTCGTCGTGTGCGCGGATGTGGAAGGTCTGCGTGCCGCCGTTGCTGATCACAAACGTGCACGAGTCCGCCGTGTGGATGAGAGCGCCCAGCAGCGATATCGTGCCGCGGCATGTGTGCGCCATCTCTGCTTGGTTTCTGGAATTAATAAAAAAAGGTTTTTTTTATTGACCTATGCTTGTGTCGAAAAGGTACGACCAATCATGCTTCACCGGACTTGCGGGGGAGTGGAAGATTCTACTACAAAAAAAACTCATATACCTACGCGTCTATGGGCGGCTCGAGGGAGCCTCGGACCACGGCCTAGCGCGTCGATGCTGAAAAACAATCGTGAAGGAGAAAAACATCGTGAAGGAAAAAAACAAAATAAAAAAGGGTCATTTAAAGTTGCATTCTGTCTGGTACATCGCCATCTTTGTTTGGTTTCTGAGATTAATAAAAAGGGTGGTGTTTTGAAAATCGCATGCATTATGGGCATTTTGATATTAATCAGTTGCACTTTGAAAGGGTATCATTCATTTTGGACCAAAAAAGTAAAAGTGCCGGCCAGCAGAAAAAAATATAACTATCTCAGGTAGAACACAAAATTCCTGTATTCTTTTACTATGACACTAATCCTGTGCACCCAATGATTGTATTGTTAGAAACTATTATTTAAATAATAAAAATGTTATTATAAAAGTATTACTTTGACGCATGTCACAGCGCATGTAGTCATATTGTATTGAATATATTATATTCCTCTATTTTGTGTAGTTTAATTTCTTTTTTTATTATTATAATAGGGGCCCACTTAGATTAAGTATGTATTTGTTTAATATAATTAAAAAATATATTATGAAGGTATTATTATGTATGATGCATAATAATGATCATTCATAATATTTTTTTTGTTTATTGTTAAGAAAAAAAGTAAAAAATAAATAAATAAAATATAAAGAAAATGTAAAAAAAAAGTAAAGAAATATAGAAACTACGACGTGTTCTATCCGAAAAATTATTATTTTTTCCTTGGCCGGCATTTTCACTTTTTTGGTCCAACATTGTATGAAACGTGAATGATCTCCTTTATAAAACACAGTTTGAAGTAACTGTCTAGCAATAAAATATGTTTTCCACATTGCACTTAAAATGGCGGTGGCTGAATGATAGCAGCGGAGGATCGTGTATTGTGGCGCACCCTTGGGGACAGTTGGGGAGGCCTATATCCAGCAGTGGACTGCTACGGGCTGATATGATGGCACTTAAAATAGAATCGTTTGAATTTGATTTTACTAGAATACTAAAGTTTGTTTTAAGTGATTTTGATCTGAGTAGGTAATTTTTGCACGAAGGCTATTGAATCACAAGAAAATATATAACAGTCATTGGAAAATAGCTTTCAGATAAATATTGCACATAATTAAAATACAACAACAGATGACTTAGTTCCTTATAATTTTACCTACAATGTAACTAGGATATTAGTAGGTAAGTTATTTACAACACTAGCATTGTGCCAAATGAACTCAAGGGTAAGTAATTTTTATAGTACAGAAGTGATGATTACCTGCCTAATGTAAAACAAATAAACCTTCAGCATGTTATATTTGTTTGGTGCAACAGTTTCTTGTACTTTATGAGAAATGGTTATTGTGTGTTATCCGTAAGTATATTATGCATGTATTATAGATATAAACCTTTCTCTTGATTCACTCTATCTATTAAAAAAAACCGCATCAAAATCCGTTGCGTAGCGCCAAATGCATTATTGGCAACGATTGCGACCATAAAATTAGTTTCATTAATCAAGTTTTTAATTTTTGTGGTCATGGTTTTACCAATGATTTTTGATTTTTGATTTAATTTTTATAACATTTCCTTTACTATAATCATAAAAGCTGTACATATCAAAAATTAGGCCAATAAAAGTTTAACATGTTTGTTCAGTTATTTTAAGGTGAAGGAAAACATTGGGAGCTTCCACCTACATACAGAAATGCAAACTAATTAAAAGTGTGTGAAATAGAACTGAACTGAGCCAAGTGTGATCGATAATAATGCTAGTCATTTCAAAATACTAATAAGTATATTTACTGTTGCGAAGTATACAGGACAATTAGTATAATTATTACCATATACTACTTAACCATTAGCAGTTACTAGTAACATAGCAACAAGATAGTTAAACCGGCAGTATGATAAAGCAAAATAAATGGCTCTTCACACCAATTTTAAGTTCTAGGTAATAAAAATAATATAAATGTAATAAAAATAAATGTTTCTTATTCTTATTCTTAAAAGATGACTGTGAACTAACACCACTATTGTTAGAAGACTGTTAACATTGATACACAATAGATTTACTATAAACAAGTAAATGGATTACAACTTTCTGCTCTGCATCTTTGCCTGCATTTTTTTTACCTATGGAGATGGAGATTTTCCTACTGCTCATACAAACAAAGCTTGTCATGAAAATAACAAACACAACAAAAATGTTCCATTTGGAAGTGATATGTTCATACATTTAGTGATATTTTTTATTAGATTATTTAAGTGGTATCAAGTAATGTCATTTCCAATTACTACTGTGACTTGAAAATATATTTTAGAATTAGTACTCTAAATCTTATTCCACTGATTCCAATAAAATTTATTTATAATTAAAATAGATAATTATAACTGCTCAAATTAATAGAAATAAAATTATATTATTTGCGCATAAGAGCATATTATCTACTGAACTATTATTCGCTTTAAAATATGTTACTATTTTAACTTTTAATCTGAACCTAATTTCAATGGATCACATTTTTTTATACATATAGTAACAGGCTTATCTATCACTTCCATGTATATACATGGAATATCTTTCCTCTTATAAAAAGAGGAAAAAGCAATGTGAACTTGATAATAAGTTGCCCCTATTATTATTATTAGGAATACCCATTATCAGTACAATATGCCAGCCATATAATATGGACTTGAATTACGACACTCTCTTATCTGCTATAGTTTAGGAAGATACTCAATTAATTTATCTGTATAAAGAGACTAAACAGTTATTCAATTTAATTATGTAGATTGAAAGCAATCCAAACAACATGAAAACAGTACAATTTACAGTAGTATATAATGTTATAAAAGATACACTTGGATTGGTTTACAATCAATGTACAACTTCTTGTTGATAAGATTCTAATTGAACCGTAACATTAAATGTAATAATGCCATAGCCTTTTCGAGTAGTGCAATATGCAATAGACTAATTACAAATATCTGAAAACTAGCGTAAAGTAAATAAAAGTATTGGCTAAAAATAGTTAAAACTTCACGACGTCATTGCGCGGATACACAAAATTCGATGATATAACTTCTAGTGTATTCATTCTAGATTTCAATGTATGGGCAAAACGGCAAAATTTATAATTTTAATTTATTGCTGCTATGTGATACCTATATACGAGTATATTAAAATACACGACTCTCCCTCCCCCCCCGCAATCCGTTTCACCCCTCCCCCCCTTGAAAAGTGTCCCATTTTACAGATTTTCTCAATTTTCAGGAAAACTATACAAGCTAGGACAAAATGGTCAAAGACGGAATTATTTATCAATAAATTTCCTACAAATAAGTACTAGCACTCATTTCGATACCATTTATAGTTTCCAAGCTATGGTGCATCAAGCTGGATTACGTTGTTCCACCATGTGCAACCATTGCCAGGGCCTTAGTTGTTTCAACAAGTCTTTAGAAGATAATGATGATGATACAGATTTTTGTTAGATATTAAGTACTTACTATATAAAAAAAAAAAAAAAATGTTTATTTTGTTTAGTTAAACGCATTCCTTGTAAAAAATTATAATAAATATTGTTGTTGCTTTTCTAAGTATGTTATGTGTTATTTCCGCTAAGCGCACATTTTTAGTAAACTTTGATGCACCATAGCTTTGAAACTATAAATCGTATCAAAATGAATGTAGGATTTATTGGTAGGCAGTTTATTGACAAATAATTCTGTCTTTGACCATTTTGTTCTAGCTTGTATAGTTTTCCTGAAAATTGAGAAAATCTGTAAAATGGGACACTTTTCAAGGGGGGGAGGGGTGAAACGGATTGCGGGGGGGGAGGGAGAGTCGTGTATTTTAATATACTCGTATATAGGTATCACATAGCAGCAATAAATTAAAATTATAAATTTTGCCGCAAAAAAATTTAGAATGAATACACTATTCTGGGTTTGAACATTTACTTCATCATGTAAGCGCAGTCAATTAAACATTCAAGGAAAACGAGAATACGATAAGTATTTACCTGTAGTATGATAACAATCCATTCGACAGAACGAACCATCGTCTTTGATATCCCTTCAAATAATTTGTCCATTTGAACAGCCAACCCTTTTTTTCTGGGTCACCAGGCATGGGCTGACCCTTGGGAACAATCGCATCGGACATTTTTGCAGTTATTTAGCTCACGATAAGAAAAACATCACAAAAACTTCCCATCAGCCACGTCCGTCGTCCACCATAATCATGAAATGTCAAAAATTGTGACAATTTGACAAAAATGAGGAGCAATAATGTACGACCTATTATTGCGTGTACACACACAGTTTTGAAAACCCGGTATATCATGCACAGTAAAAAATCCATCAAGCAAGCATGAATGAATCAGCATGATATCCGTTCACTCTCCGAAAACTACTTCATTCCCTTGGCATAAAATATTGATATGTTTACTTTGATTTGTGAGCGTACATGACTTTTGATTTTGTGGCTGTGTTTATTTTTTTTTTTTTTTTTTTTTTTTTAATTTATTAGGGTTAACAAACAGTAACACAATTTAAATATTGAAAAAGATCTTACAATAAAACAGTGATAATTGTGCAACCAGCACCGTTAACCACGGATTACTAGCTAAGTTTACGTTAGGAAGTGTACAGTTTTCATTACTATTATTCTAGAAAAGAAAACAATAATAGTTAATGTAAATCGCAAAAAAAAAAAAGAGTGCTTGAAATTATACGACAAACCACAAACATCCTCGATCATTCATGATTACAAGACTGGCATACTTTAATGAGACTTCTTCTAAATTGACTTACACTAACATCCATTATGTCAATTTCATTAAAGTGGGTATTAAAAGACTGGACAATACGGTTCATGGGCGAGCGTCTGCCTGCATTAGTACGACAATGTTTGGTGGCAAAAAAAGTATGTTCTCTGCGGCTGAGGGACCTAAGAGGTACACTATAGTAAAGTTGATTATTAAGGGCAATGCAATCGTATTTACCATGACAAATGTCATACAAAACCATAGATTGTAGCTGAAGGCGTCTAATTTCAAGGTTTAACAGGTTAAACTTTTTGAGCATGTTATCATATGAGAGACGACTACGAGAAAACTTATAGTTAACACGGCGAAGAAACTTCCTCTGTACCAGTTCGAGGTTCGAGTTTATGTCACAACAGGCTCACAGCCATATCGTAAATACCACATATTACAAAAGGGCGCTCCAGATTAATTAACTTGATGTATTTCAATTAAATTACTAATGAGGCTAACTTATTTTCCATTCAACCTTCTTAAACATTTTCTAAGATTGACCGACCGCTGCTTTTTACCATACCTGGAAAATATGATTGATTGTACAATATCGGACCGTCTCGATAAAGCCCGGTCAAAGTGAACGGCCAGGATGCATGGCCATGTAGTTGACGTCAGTGTTTTGGCTTTCGATGGGACGGTTTACAAAAGTTACCAATAGAAAACCACACATCCAAAAACCAATGAGAATATAGTATTTCTCAAAGGTAAATTTAAACTTCTAAAGGTTACCCAAACTGGTATTTAAAAATATTACAGTAATATCTATATCCAATTTTCATCTACTTTATAAGTTTATGTGTTATTCCTTCTCTTCCAAAAAATCCTCCCATTACTAGCCGTGCTTTCCTGACTGTATATTATTTGGCAGTGCATTAAAAGAATTCAGAATATTGTCATTTTATTATTTTTTATCTTAAGGAAAAGGCAAAGGTTTTTGAGAAACACCGCCCAAGGAATGAAGAAATATCACGAGTCACGACGCACGCACGCACGCACCGCACGACACGACGACATTTAGGCAGGTATTTCTCTGACGACAGAAGACAAAAAACGAAAGGGACGCAGTTATGCGGAAGAGTGAGCGCGGTGTATTTTTATCTCATTCTAACGCATAACTGCGTCACTTTCGTCTTTGTCTTCTGTCGTCAGTGAAATAGGGGTCTTATTTAAAAAAAAAAAGTTATCCATGGAAACGAACGAGGCTCCAGTCAGTTTTGACATTTGACAACAATTTGATTGAATTTTTTTATTATGTTTTCTGTGTTCAGGCAAACTAGTACTCTGCACAAGGTTGTGAGCTTATTTCAAGGTAAGAATCCTTTCTCTTTCATAAACTGGGGCTAGTTTAAGGGCGTATTATTACTCAACAAGTATAATAAAATATTCATTAAATTTGACAAAGTTATTAATTGCTGCATGTATGTATAACTGTTCACGGCAGAGTGGAGCGAATTTCAAATTTGTTTCCGTTCTTTCCGTTTCGTTCTTTCTAGGATCTGCAGTTTTAAGCACAAAAATGGGATCGGCCTATTCAAGAACTTTCAGCCCTAATAGACAAAGCGGCACTGATGCTACAAGTATGTATAGCAACTTCTACACGAATTTACTTAAAATATTGAAGGTATGTTTTGCGAGAAAAAAATCATTTAGGTACTTATTATTTATTGGAAGTACTTCACGTCAGTAAAATATATTTTTAAAATCTGACTAAACAATCTTCCTTCTACAGCAAATTTGAAATGTAATGGAATTAAAATATATATTGTTTACAGATCCCATTGGCTCAATATCAAGACTGGACTCTCAAGCTGAATATGTTGAAGCAGTTGTATGCAATAAAGATGACCTGAAAGAAAATGAAATGAAAGTTTTTGATGTTGGCGAGGAAGGCAAAGTTTTACTTGTGAAGCAAAAAGGAGAATTTAATGCTGTTGGAACAAAATGCACACACTATGGTGCTCCGTTGGTAAATGGCGCTTTGGGTGATGGGAGAGTGAGATGCCCCTGGCATGGGGCCTGCTTCAATTTGAAAACGGGAGATATTGAAGACTTCCCTGGATTTGATTCGCTGCCATGTTACCAAGTCTCTGTGACGGAGAAAGGAGAAGTCAAGGTAAGGTTTTTTTATTACTAAATCTAAGGATAGTTAATAATTAGATTTTTTTTTTATTCGTAAAGCATAGAAGGCCCTTTGCACTCCTTTTTTAAAAGGAAAAATGTTTTATTTACTTACTAGCTTTCCGCCCTGCGGCTCCGCCCGCGCTAACAGCTTTTCTGTGTACCTTCCCCAAAGTCTATCCTATCTGAATCTCTGTACCAAGTTTTATTAAGATTGGTTCAGTGGTTTTGGCGTGTAAGCGTAACAAATACGTGACAGACAGACAGGTAGAGTATTTATAATATTAGTCAAGATTTAACCATCATTATCATTTTAGCCAAATAAAAAATAAAATTTAATAATAGTATGGTCGAAAGTTTTTTTTTTACTTTTGGATATTTACATCACTTAGTTAAGTCAAATTACAAGCCAAAAGATATTTCATTTTAATTAGTGTATTTTCATTTTAATTAGTGTCCTCACCTTTAAAGAACATCGTAAAATAAAGCCTGCGCTTCGCTACTAAATACCTAAATTCAAAACACAAAACATCTGAATGAATTGTTTATAATTCAGATGTTTTTGTCTTTCGAATTATGATGTTCTTTAAGGGTGAGGACAGACGAGCGTTATTTTTGAGTTGTGAGTCATGTATTTTTGGTTGCTCAGTTTCGGTTTCAAACAAAATAGGAAACACATTTTGCGTCGCCGCCGCCGTGTGAACGAAACAAAACTTCACCCAAAACCTGGCTTACGCTTATGATCATGACGTATACTTAGTTGTATTACTTCGAAATCATTGTTCAAGCAAAGATAACAACAACTGCCTTAATTTTCCTGTTTATTTTGAATGTCGCTGATGTCGGAAACTTGGTGATTCGATGTTCGTAGTAAACTGGTTTTTACATTTATCAAACTTGAATAGGTTTGCTAAGCCATTGCATTGGTCAGTTTAGTGATCTCAGTTATAGTTAAAAACTATAGGAAAACAATAACGGTAAAAATATTATCGTTGTTTCAGAAATTTGTTTTTTAAATGAAATGAATGAAATATAATTTATTTACAACACACACGCATACATAATCAAAAAATTACGCAAGTGTTTTTTTTTTGCAACTCTACCAAAATACGCTGCTTAAATGATCATAAATTAATTTGTAATCGCTATTAATTCTTTTAATTTGAAACCTTTATAAAAAAATAGATTTTGTGTGAAGAGGCGACTAATAATGTAACGACGAATATCCATCCGTCAATCGTCATAATGTTGTCGGTTGGGGTTGGGCTTTATACATATAGACCGGAGGGTTCATAGGTACATAACTTAAAACTTGTAGCTTGGATGCTTTGGCGATCAATATCGTTCCTTTTCTCCTTGGCCTGACGAATACTAATAGCCACTAGCGATACAGTACGAAGACCCGAAGAGAATATTATAAGATGTAACTGGGCATTTTATTTGCCGTAACTTTTTATCGACAGACTTAAAAACGATTGTATTTGGAATCAAAATACGCTGACGGGTAAAATTTATTATAAAAATTCCATGCAGAAAAAGAGAATCTCTTTTCCTACCAAATAAATGTTATGCATTAAAACGAAGCATATTAAAGCAGACTTTGTAATACATACTTCTCTATGTTCGTCGAGATATTATTATTCTCATTGGTAACCATCCATTGTAAATAGAAATGTTCTGGAAGGCACGTCATCTTTCGATGTGACCTACAAATTAATGCTGGAGGAGAATACCCCACATTCCTGTCGTCCATTCCTTTGTCACCCCCGTAGGTATGCGTACACCTCCCTACTATTCATCTACTTTCGTGTTCAATAGTCAATCCATCCATCCATACTAATCTATACCACTATACATCTATACCTACGTCGTATACTAATCATACTCCATTCATACTAATATTATAAAGAGAAAATATATATTATGTATTTTTGTGTCTATGTTTGAGTAAACACAAAAATTACTCTGCCGATTTCATAAATTCTTTGACCATTAGAAACTACATTCTCCTTGAGTAACATAGGCGACCTTTTACCGCGGGAAAAATTGTTAACGCGTGCGGAACCGTGGCGGAAAGCTAGTAATATTAAATAAAGAGGAAATATTTGATCGTTTGTTTCTTTATGCATTACGAGTAATAGGCTCCAAAACTACTGAAGCGATTGTAATGAATTTTGGTATTATGGACCTTGGGCTATTTATTACATACAATATATTCCGGCGGAGCCACAGGGCGGAATAGTAAATATTAAATATATTAATACTCTAATACTAACTACTAAACTCTGACATTTCTAAAAATCTAAACGGATTGCGATAAAAATTGCTGAGTGCCACACAAGAAAGTTAAAAGGTAGGTAGGTACTCAAAATTTTACAAAAGCCGTTTCCGTCGTGCGCTTTTTATGAGTTTCTGGAATATTTATCTGCAAATTATTTTTAGTTGAAAACTAAAAAAAAACGTTATTTTTAACTGGATTTTTCCGCGGTAAAAAGTAAGCCATTGTATTCTTATGTATAAACAAGTAATCTATCTATAAGTACTTAAATATTTTAAAATATTGTAAAGTAATCAGATTTAAAACATCCGTTTATGTATATCTCACTAATTTACGATCATCTGATCTGATCATTATCGTAAATTAATGCAGTATTAAAATACAAAGTATTGCAATTGAATTAGTTAACCTAATTGTGGAAATACCTGAATTTCTATTACTATTTCAGAATACGAACAATGTAAAATTTACAGTCTGCTCTTGTTAGAGTTTTCAATGTCATACAATTAAATCAATTGCGTGTTATTTTAAGAAACTGTTGTTTCATAATAAATACAGTGTCAGCCCCTCTAACATGCCCGGTCCACGCGTGACAGACATAATTTTGTCGTGCGTATTCTCTTATCCTATTGGAGGATATTTCAATATGGCGGGTTTCTCGCGCGCAAACTTCAAACTTTTGTCATAGCACTGCATGTTACGGTAGGAAAATCGTTTTCCTTTTGGAAAAATACTTCTAGCTATACTACCTAACCTAGGATGCTCTTGCTTGTGCTTTCTTTATAAAAAATAGGCACATCTTTTTATCCGTTTCGAACAAATGACGCGCTTGTAATATTAATATTATAGCTTATAAATAAGTTCTAAGTATGGATTTTCTACCTACTTAATTGATGCGTATAGCCATATACATAAACTAAGTACATCGAGCTGTTGTCAGCATGCATGGTTTTTTATCAGCCAAAAATAACATCAAAAGAAAAAAAGCTCATTCCCACGGGAAAAAATAAGGATTCAGGCGAAGTCCCAGCTGCTGCTATCAGACATTTATGTATGTAGGTACATAAACATGCTCCATTAATAATTATGATTTCACTGATAACCGTATGGCTGAAACTGACTGTACCTATGACTAATTCGCTGAGCTCATACTTGTGAACAAATCTTGTGTCGTTCGTCGTGTAGGTTTTTATATTTCTGGCTTTGATTACTTTGTGTGATCACGTTTGAGTGAGACTTATGATCCCAATTGGGACTATCTAAAAACGCAGTTTTTACCTGCTTTTTACTATATATTTCAATCTAATTTTCGGTCATAGACGGCCTCGTAGCCAAGCCTAGTTGGTAGTACGTCTGCCTACGAAGCACTAGGTCGCGGGTTCGAATCCCGCCCAGGGCAAATATTCGTGTGATGAGCACTTGTGTCTGGATGTTGTATATTTATATATGTAAGTATAGCTGTCTGACACCCATAGTACAGGCTCTGCCTAGTTTGAGGTCAGATGGCCGTGTGTGAGATGTCCCACATATTTTAATTTATTTAATAGGGTACTTGACTCTTTAAAATTCACTCATACATATCATATACTTACTTCCTACAAACAAGTCAGGGGCTATTTAAAAAGATAATCGAATCTTAGTACATAAAGATCGTATGCCGCATTTTCCTGTTCCGTTTCATTTTCCGTATAAAATAGTTAGTCAGTCAAGTATGCTTCATTCCTGCATTGGGACTAGATAACCAATCTACTTAATTGTGTCTTATAAAATCTATTTATGTCAAATATGATGTGATTTCCATTCACGATCTATTGAATTGAATCTGATTGGGTCATATTGTAGGTGTAGGTCATATCGTAAGAAAGACAAGGTCACGGAACTAGTCAATGCTAGGTTCCCACGTGAGTGGATGTTGGACTCGGACGGAAGTATCAGAAGACCATTTCAACGGATTACTCGAACAGAACTGGTTTCAAATTCAAACATCCCCCCCCCCCATACAGTCTCAACGAAAGGTACTACTTATTATAAATTATTCTGTGAGCGACTTGTCACTTCGGTTTTATAGTTGCGTTGTGTGCAAACTTCTTTTATTTTAGAATATAAAGCCTGACCCTCCTGACCAAAGAAATGAAAAACCTGCCTTGGGGCCTTGGGGGCGCCGCCGCCGCCACATGTATATTTTTTATGTTTATGGCAACAATTTCCATTATAAAATTAGTTCCATTGAAATTCCGCAATATGGCGAGGATTTTTATTTGAGAGAGAAGGGGCTAGACATAACCACTAGTAACATTTTCGTATCCTAGTGGTTAATTTACGAATTCTTATCTATACAATTCTACAAGTTTCAATTAGTCTCAAATGTTAGCCCTTATCCCTTAATTGGGCATAGCATTAAAAAAAATGTTTCATGGGTACAAAGTTCAAATTAGTGTATTATAACATAACATCTTTGCCTTATTAAGGAAGGTACATATTAAAATGGGCCTTATTAAGGGTACATATTATTAAAATTTGGTCTATAGTGCATGTAGAGGTTTGGACATTGTGTTGTGCCGCTCATATTATAAGTACCTGACTGCAAGGAACAGTATTTCGATAAAATCAACCTGTTTTATTTTATCCAAATATAAAATATTTCCCAGTGATCGTAGCAAGTGGCTATAATAATTATGGGTATTTTGCTCCGGGCCATGAGTCAGTCGTGTCGTTTGAAGGTCGTCGTCTAAAAGCAAGTCAGGTGGCGGCGGCGGATAAAAACTGATGGTCACTTTAAAACATGCAAAAGCTAATTTTGATTGTTCTAAATTCTACAAATCATCCACTCATATTGTTATCGCAGAACGTTAAAACAGTAAATAAGTTTGATTTTCCTCTACGCTATAAATATAAATAAGTACGAAGTGTCAACATCATTGTTGTACTGATTTTAATTATATTTTTAACTAGCTTACCGTCCCGCGGTTCCGCCCGCGTCTACAGGTTTTCCCGTGGGAAAGAAGTATTTTCCCGCGGTAAAAAGTAGCCTATGTGTTATTCTGATGTATAAGCTATATTCTTGTAAATTTTCATTAAAATCCATCCAGTAGTTCCTGAGATTAGCGTGTACAAACAGACAGATGGACATTGTTTTGCAAAACTTGTATTTTTGCGTTCAGCTACATTCCCTTTATCACCTACAATCAGTTTTTTTTAAAACAAATCTTTGTAGACACGCCGCCGTTTTATTATAGTATAGATAGATAGAAGATAAAAAAAACTATTTTATTACGCGCTCAACAATATCTTGCGATGATTCACTGTGTGTTTGGTGGTTTGAATTCGATTCTAACTTAAATATACAATACTCATTCATTAGGTTTCTTCCTCGTTATAAGTATTTCTAGGAATTAATTACTTATTTTCCTATGGTAAAAAGTATTTTAAGTAGCGTCTTCCGATGTAAAAACAGCAAAATAATATGACGGCGCGTACCTTTATTGTTAGACTAATCTTTAATATTTTTTTATGTAACAAGTATTCTAGAGATAGTAACTGTTTTAATAGCCACACACCGTTTGAATTACAGGTTCGCGCAAAGGCATCCGACCTCGCGACGAACGTGCGCATAAAGGAGGTGGCTTCAGCGTGTTGCCCTTGCGACACCAAGGCCGTGGTGATCGTGGGCGGAGGCCCGTCCGGCGCCACCTGTGCAGAAACCCTACGCAGCGAGGGCTTCCAAGGACAAATCACCCTCGTTGCCAAAGAACCCTATTTACCCTACGACAGAATCAAAGTCTCCAAAATAGGCACAGTCACCGACATCGAGAAACTGCAAGCCCGCAGCGATGAATACTACCGCAACGCTAAAATTGAAGTCCTAAAAGGAGTCGAAGCGACCAAAGTTGACACTGAAGAGAAACTTGTCCACTTGAGTAATGGAAACAAGCTTAAGTACACTTCTTTATACTTAGCTACAGGGTCCAAGCCACGTGTCCCTGATGTGCCCGGAATCGATCTTAAAAACATATTTACCGTCCGAAATTTCGACGATTCCGTCAATATTTTGAATTTACTGGGGGAAAATAAAGACAAGAATGTAGTAGTTCTAGGTCTCAGTTTCATAGGATTGGAAGCAGCATCGTCTTGTAATGACAAAGCGAGATCAATGACGGTCGTCGGAACAGACACGGCGCCTCTGGGCCAGATATTTGGTTCTGAAATCGGGAATCGCCTGCGACAACTTTTCGAAGAGAAAGGCGTCAAATTCTATTTTCAGACCTCAATCGCTAAATGCAACGGTGAGAACGGAGCGATAGTGTCCGTGGAACTGACCAATGGCATAATACTTGCGGCTGACTTGCTGATTTTGGGCGTGGGAACAACCTTCTACACCGATTTCCTGCGAAATAGCGGTATCGAGCTTACACCGAATGGTGCGGTCAACGTGAACGATAAGTTGGAAACCAACATCCGGCATGTTTTCGCGGGCGGAGACATCGCCTACGCGCCGGTGTTCGCTGCCGGGGACCAACAAATGAGCATCGGCCACATCGGCCTCTCGCAGTACCACGGCCGCATTGCTGCTCTCAACATTTTGAAAAAGGAAACTCCATTAAGAACAGTCCCGTATTTCTGGACGATGTTGTTCGGCAAATCGATACGTTACGCGGGGTGCGGCAAACCAGCCAGCTCGCGAGTAGTTGGTGACATCGACGATCTGAAATTCGTTATCTACTTTTTCGATGAAGCTGGTAAAGTTATTTCCGTAGCCTCTTGTATGAGAGACCCGGTTGTTTCCCAGTTCGCCGAAATGCTGTATCAAGGGAAACCATTGTACAAGAAAGATATACAAATAGAACCCTTTGCGTGGACAAGTAAAATAAACTAAAATACAACATTGAGAGATTATGGTTTTAAATATTTATCAGAGTACTGCTGCGAAATTCGCGAATGAATATTGCTTGTCTTACTTTTTCATGTTCAGTATTATTTGTGCAGAGCTTTTCATGTTTTTATTGGAAATATAAAAACATATTAGCTCAATGTTTAGTTGTTAAATAAGGATACTGTTATTTATAGTTGTAGCTTCCTTCTTGCATTATTTAGCTTTTAGTGGGAAATGTATATCTGTATCTAAAGATCTGTTGCAGAACAATATCAGGGTTTCATATACAAAGTACAACATTTATATTATGTACTTAAGTAGCATATTAAATAAACGGTTTTAAAAGTAACAAAATCTATATATGGAATTCTTCGAATATTATTATTATTGTGGTGACTGGTGTGTAATGCAGATCTATTTTAGATTTCCATTTTTTCATGCTTTATTATAAATAGTACGGTATTAAATACTACTACAATAATAAATTTTACTATGTGTTAAAATTGCATTTACAATTTAAAAGAAGTAACAATTTTTTGTGATAAATCTTAACTTTGTAGTATGTAGTGCAGATGTTTAGGCACATATTTATTGTGTGATGGAAAGATTTCACCGGTGTATATTTATAACTTTGTTAAGAAATAAAAATTGGTTTATTAAACAGGATTTTTTATTTATTGAAGGAAGTGGTCTCTGCTTACCCTGCCGAGAAAAAAGGGGAATTTTATGTAAAGTGCAGCAGTAATAGAATTGTTTTAAAATTGAATGCTCAATAATTCTTATACCATAGTTCTGTATGTTATGTACCTACCTGTATGTAACTTGTATGTTCCTTGTCAATAGGACACAAATATAATAAAAAAAAGGTGTACAGTAAAAGATAAAACGTACTTTCTAAGCCCTATAATTTACAAATAAACGCTATGCTATGTACAAATAATGACCAGAAAAAGTTTATTCCCAAGACTCATTAATCCGGAGATGCTTCAAGCGCTCATACAGTGTCACATCCTCTTTGAAGATTCTTCTATTAGTGTCTTTCATTGCTTCAATGGTTTTTTCGTGTTTTCCAAGGGCTTTAGCATGACCAAAACTTTCTTCCTGAAATGACAGACACACCAATAAATTATTATGGCATCACATATAATTTAAACAAGCAAAGCAATCACTAATATTATATGCGAAAGTAACTCTGTTTGTAAAACTACTGAAACGATTACGATGAATTGGTAAAGAGACAGAATATACCTTGGGAAAGAACATAGAAGGAATATAGGTTATCTTTTACCGTGGAAAAATACCTCATTCCGTCAGGAAAAATTGTTAGCGGAAACAAGTACAAATATAAAGGACAATTCAAAAATAGATTTTTACCTCAGTAAGATAGGGATATCGCAAATAAAACATGTTCTGCTCTTCAATAGCGAAATTACGCTCAAGGGACCTCAGATGCTTAGGTTCAACCTTCTTCACTAATCGATCCTTTCCTCTGAATATATGGCCGTTAGGCATACGGTTTCGCCTAAATAATACAAGAGATAACTTCATTTCTCCGAGATTACTTTTTACAAAAAACGGCAAAAACAATTTTTATTTCGCACAAACGAACTAAAAAAAAACATATTTTTGAGGTTATTTTTAACCATAGATATTTTTTTTTTTTAGTTTCTTTCTCCCTTATGGGAAAGGCAAAGGGATCTAAGCCCATACAGCCTAGTCATTAGTAGTTTCTTGCATTATCCAAGTTTAATGTCTTCATTTTAGTCATTATTTCTTCAGTCTCATTTCGTCGTCTGTAGTCATGTCTTGCATCCATGTTAAACGTCTTCAGTAGTTTCATTCTTATTACGTGATCATTGAAATGCAAGAGTGGTTCTTACATTCCAATGATACTGAAGTTTAACGCGGGGTATCAAACCAGAAACCGCTAACCACTCATTATTTCTCACTTTCATTGAATAGTTCTTCTTTGACGGCACATTATCGCACTAATTCCACCATATTAACACCACAATTACCATGAAAAACTAATTTTAAAAAGGACGAAACAATGAACCCGCCATTTCCTCTCGATTCCCGCGTAAAACCCTTAACCATAGATATTTTATTTTTAGTTTCTTTCTCCCTTATGGGAAAGGCAAAGGGATCTAAGCCCATACAGCCTAGTCATTAGTAGTTTCTTGCATTATCCAAGTTTAATGTCTTCATCTTCAGTCATCATTTCTTCAGTTTCATTTCGTCGTCTTTAGTCATTTCTTGCATCTATGTTAAACTTCTTCGGTAGTTTCATTTCTTGTTACGGGATCATTGGAATGCAAGGGTGGTTCTTACATTCCAATGATACTGAAGTTTAACGCGGGGTATCAAACCAGAAACAGCTAACCACTCATTATTTCTCACTTTCATTGAATAGTTCTTCTTTAACGCACATTATCGCACTAATTCCACCATATTAACACCACAATTACCATGAAAAACTATTTTTAAAAAGGACGAAACAATGAACCCGCCATTTCGTCTCGATTCCCGCGTAAAAAAAACCTTAACCATAGATAATAGATAGACTAAACAAACGGACGAAGCAAGGCAAGGCTGATATTTCACGGGAGACAGAAGACGAAAGGGACGCAGTCATGTGTTAGAATGAGATACCAATACACCTCGCTCACTCTCGCGCATAACTGCGTCCCTTTTGTCTCCGTGAAATACGTGCTAAAGCCCGCTCTACACTACACTCTTCACAATCACACACACACAAATTCACACAATAGACGAGTTAAGATAAGACGAGAGACCACAGAATAAATAATAGTAATATTTATTTTACTCGAAACTGGTATTTTGAAGACCGCTAAATCATGGTTTATATAACGTATGCATTCTGCTCTTCGAATTCTGCTCGGAGCGAAATGTCGTTGCGACTTGCGTGCGAACGGATCAAAAACCAGAAAAAAGCAGGTCAATTCCGCACGCATCGTCGCGATTGCGAGCGCGTAGAGTAAGTGAGACGAGCGAGACGGACGCGCCTAAAAAATAAATGAAACTGAAGAGAGGATATTGATATCCTATTATTACTTAAGACTAGGCTGTATGGGCTTTGAACCTTTTACCTTTCCCATAGGGGAAAGAACTAAAAAAATATATAGAAAAAAAATCTATGGTCCTAATTTGTCTTTGATCGATTATGGCTGTCGATCGAGCGTAGGTCTGTGTATTTATTATAAAAAACTCTGTAAAACTACATAATATTGTTGTAAATGTAATTGATCTGTGATTTTATTAGTTACTTAAGTATGGGATCACGGGGCTGATATTAGGACGTTTTCCCGAGTGATTCTCGAGATCGGTAAGTATTTTCTCTCACGAGTTCAATAATGTATCAATAGATTTTACGTTAGAATAGAAAGTTTCTCATGGAGATAGCAAAGAAACTTATTTTAAACAAAAAAAAGCCCTTGGTGTTTTTGCAAATATTACTCTCTAGCGAAAATTGTTTCATTCGCCACACAACGCGAGTTTCGTTTCGGCACCCTTTCACTTTGTATACATTATTTTCGTGCTCTACTTAATTCTGTGCTTTATATTTTTAATTCTATTGTCGTATCCTGGTCGTAATTCGATGCACCGTTAGTTGTCCACTGTGCAACTGTCGACGGGCATGAAGGCAGAAATTGTGTTGTTGTTAATTTTAGATCTTAGTTTAAAAAATGACCTACATAACTGAAGTTTCTCAACGACGGATACTTGCAATGATTAATAAATTGTAATGTATACTCAAAGGATGTCTATAAAAAGGTCTTCTAATTGGAGACGGGTCGTAAATCAGACCTAAGGTTTTGAAGTATCTTATTGGATTATTGTCTCATACTCTATCGGTCCTCTATCTCTCTATGCTATTGTTAGAGCTAAATTGTTGTTAGAGTAGTTGGTAGAGCGCCTGCCTACGAAACACAGGGTTGTAGGTTCAAATCCTGCACAAGGAAAACATTTGTGTGGTCAAAGAAAGAAAGAAAGAAAATCATTAGGTTATAATGTTTCCATTGGTTTACAAATCTACAAATCTATGCATTTGTAATAAGGCAGCAGCCCACTACCCAGTGCACAGTAGGCTTTTAGATAGGTAGATAAAACATTTATTGCATTGGACAAAATTCTTCATTGGATATTTTGTATTTTGGACATTAGTCACGCGAAGGCATAAAAAACACAGAAATGTCACAAAAATATCACTCAGTACAAACAAAGAAATTATTTTGAACAAACATCCAGACAGACATGCACATGCTTTTCCTACTTCGGTGCCAGTCAGCCATGCGTGTGTTGTCTCCATATCAATTAATTTATAATTAACTATACTGCTTGAATGTTTATCAAAGTTATCATTTATTACCCTTGCCAGTGCTCTTCGATAAGGTCTGTTTTATATATCTATTATTATGCAGACATTGCAACTAGATTTTTTTTATAGTAGTGTAACTCCCACAAGGACTATGTTAGGGTAACTAAGTTTTTATTTCCTCTCTTTACTCAGCATCATGGTCCAAGAAAACAAGGTCCAACCGTTAGACCACGTGACTGACACAAGCCTACGTCATTTTGCACTGTTGTTCCTTGTCTATTACACGCATTCGACAAGGATGAATAGGCAAAATGACGTAGGCTCGTGTCAGTCACGTGGTCTAATTGTTAGACCTTGTTTTCTTAGACCATGCTCAGCATCAATATTTAGTTGGTTTTACTACTATAGGTTCTTTTAAAAGATGTGGAATAATGTGGTTCTTCATATTGAATTTTTAAAAATATTAATGTAACTTGGTCTTGTTTTACTTGATTTTTCTATTTATCATCATACATTTTTTTTGTAAGTTAATTAAATAATCATTGCATGTATATTATTTTTTCTACCTATGATATTATGCTATGATATTACTAATACAGATTACAGATGTTTATACAAATAACATAATTAATCTACTATCCATATTTATTCTATGTTATCATCCTGTTAAATATTTGTTGTAACCACATTCCATTTTTTATTTTGACTGTCAATTTGATTTGTGTTTACTTTAAAAAATTACCAACTTGCTTTTTTTTGTAATTTTTTTGGTAGAAAAAAAAATACTAACTACTAATAATGAAACATCTATGCTAATTGAAAATACAGCTGTTTGTATTGATTGATAAAGGAGATAAAATAATAACAATACTATATTTTTATTGTTATCAGACTACATAATAATCACAAGGGGGCAACAACCTCTTATCTCTGTAGTTCATATCAGTAAGCAGGTAGTTTCTCAAAGCAATCAGGTAAACTGTTTAACGGTCTATTGTTAAACAATCACTCTGCTTCCTCTATGACTATCGCTCTAAATAGGGAAACTTATTCAATAGTTTGCTTATCAGTAATTCTAATTGCTTTGCCTGTGATATAAATAATATGTATAAAACATATTTATGTTTTGCATGTTGTTTTGTGATACTAGATTCTAGGGACTAAAAGAAATTAATGAATCAGAATGATGTGGCATCGGTTATGCCATTTTTTTTTGTTTGTCTGGCTGCAAGTACATTCTAAATTTGAATCTATTTTGAGATATATGTATTTAGTTTCATGGTTTGAGTCAGTTGGATTTTGACATCTTCCGGCACCAGGTTATCCTGGGCAGGATAGCTCGTGATATAGGGAAGCTATTAATTTATGAAAGGTTTCTTTTAAGTGTTTCTGTAGTAAGTGTTTTAATAATATTGGCGAAAAACTGAAAAATTTGACTTTAGACCCCCCCTCCTCCCTCCGGCTCACCTCCTAGACGTCGGGACTTTTAGTATGTTTTATCCCCCAGCACCCTGAATAAGTTTCCGAAGAAATCGCTTAGCCTCCCGCTGACGCACTCTACATTAGTTTATTGATCGGACTCCTTTGTGACTTGACCATTTCCTAATTCATCTATTTCCAAACTCGTCTACTCCTGATTTCATAATTATTATTATTACCATAGTAAAGGCAGATTGCGTATTGGCACAACTGTGACCTGATTTTTTAACGTGATTTGTTTTGGCCTGTGACTTTTTGCGAATAGGGAGCTCTTTGTCAAAAATGCGTTTCGTCAAAGTCACGTTTCGTCATAGTTTCTTTTCGTCATAGTTTCTTTTCGTCAAAATTTGTTTAGTCAAAGATTCAATTCGTTAAAGTTTCAATTCGTCAACTAATGTAGACAAATTAGGAATATGTAGAACCAAAAAAGACTAATAAGGGAATGGACACTTCAAGAAGTGGACGACATAGGAATTACAACAAGACGTCCACTTTTGGAAATGGATGTTGAAGCAGACAAGACGAGAATAAAACGGACACTTAGAAAGGGGACGAGATATGAACTTGGCAAAGGTCAATAGTGGAAAAACGATATAGGACTGGTCAAGTCAGGAAGTGGTCGTCTTTAAAAATGGCCCATTCAGAATTGGTCAGAGTTCACACACTGACCCATTAAAATCATCCTGTTTTGAATCGAACATAATATTATATCATCACAATGGGTAGTCTGAGAAGAACTCCGCGTAGACTCCATTCTTGCCGATGATCATGTTAATTTAAAGTAATTTTACCCGGTGTTTTCTCAAAATAAAGTCTTGCGTTCTCCCAGTGCTGTTTATAGTGATTGTCGCGCGATTAAGTTACATACGAACGTGGTAGTGTTATGAGATGGCCTAATTGTTGAACTATATGCCTGCAAGCGGCTGCCAGTTGATATTGTGTAGGCTAGTGTAGTTTAGGTCGGGTCAGTACTAGAGGCAGTGTCTTACAAGGTTAGTGTGTTAACAAAGTGTACGAAATACCCTTTGTTCTGCTTCAACTTCGTCGTCCAATGAGTGTGAGAGTTTAGAAACATTTTTTTTAATTGAAGATTTACAACTTATGGTATTTATTTATTTTAGGTAAGGAACTTACTTGATTTTTTACGTTTTTACTGTTAAATTAATTGCCAGTGTGAAAATAATTATATTTCATCTAATAAGAACCGAAAAGGGGGCTTTAAATTTAGTAAAAAATATGGCAGCCCTCGTAATTGCTTTGTAAAGTGTATTTTTTACTGAAAGTATACATGCTATTACGTAAAGATAACGTGACTATTATAACAGCCATAGAAGAATGAACCATTCATCATATTAATAAAATACTTTACAAATCATAACATCATATTTTCAAGTGTATTACAAATTACATACAATGTACAGAAACTAGCACATGTGGTTGGACATTCTCACGTCCAACCGCACGTGTTGGCTTCTGTACATACAGTACGGAACAAAAAATATTGAATATCGGACGTTGGGTACTATTCTTTATTCTGTGACGTTGGCTTGTTTTCTAAAATGGACAAAACTTTATTGAGTAGGCATACGAGTGATAAAGTCATCGCTACTCCTGCCCCCGTAACATGCAGTGCTATGACAAAAAAGTTGTCCCGCGAGACACCCGTTATATTGAAATATCCTCCAACGACAAAATTGAGCATGTTAGAGGGGCTCTGCAATCTCTCTCTCTCACATACATAGTGTGAGTTGACCCCGATGTCAGAATTACTGCCTTAATTTTTTAAAGTTAGGTCTAAACGAAATCTCGCACATAATGTTAGCGCGGCTACATCGTTTTCGTTTACATATCCATACATAACACATGGAGATTAGAGAAGTGTCACTGATCTTCATGGGTCATTTAACACGGACACAAAATGCAAGCGCTGGCGCGTTCATTTTTGTAGACTCCCGGCAAATGTGACGGGTAATTATGCGTTTAATGTGCTAGGTTTAGGTCACACACGCTGGCTACAACACTAAACAGTCATGTGTCATGTGCATTTGGCACGCGTAAAAAAAATATGAAACTAAAATCCCGCACGCACAAAATTTTATTTAAATTGTTCCAGTAGTTTCGGTGATTAGCCCGTACAATGTACTGAACAGTATATAAGTTACAATAATTTTTAATTTTCCAACGGGAACTCTTTAATTTCCCGAGATAAAAAGTATCTTAGATGATGCCGGGGATATAAGGTACCACCATACAAAATTTCATTTAAATCGGTCCAGTACTTTCGGAGATTAGCCCGTACAAACAGACAAACAGAGATACAAAAAATTTGGAAAAAATCAGGATATGTTCTATATCACTTCTTACATTCCCCTGACTCGGTTTTAAGCATTTTTTTTTCTACAGATTTTCGGCCGCTACAGTTTTATTATATAGATTAGAACAATACTCAATTCAATTCAATATTTATAATCATGGCTTCTGTCAGCAGTTTCAGGGTTGGAAAATACAGCGTATTTTTATAATTTGTCGTTTTACCAACTGCCGGGCTAGCATGAGATATACGCTGCGTGACAGATATAGTTTTGTCGTACCTATACGATCAATCCTATTGGAGGATATTTCAATATGGCACGTTTCTCTCTGTTCTTCCGGCCGTTCTTCACCACAGTCGAACGCCACTTGAACGAATGGCCAAACATGGACAGTCTGGGCCTTGGTCGTCGAAAACCTTTTTTTTTTTGTAAATCTTACTTCGAATAAAAATGTTTAGATTTTTTCAAGAAGATTATAATTAAGATAGCTTTGTACCGAGGTGCGTTCAAATTGTGACGAACTGTAATAAAATGGTCTATTAACTTTGCCCGTATGTTTTAATTAGGGCGTTGAGACCAAAGAAAGAACTGATGACATGTAATTAAACCTTCGCGTTTTTACTGCTTACGAGTACATACTCGTAGCTACCTCGTAGCGAACGCTAGTGTGGTAAGGAACGGTCTTTCTCTGGCTTCTCATTCGGGAGACGCTGGTTCGAATCCTGACACGTAGAATAGAATAGAATAGAATACGTACCAATGTATTTGCAAATAACGAATTTAATAGTATGTTAATTCGACGCTAAACTTTTATTTAATTAAAAGATGTGTTTGTAATTGACGAACTTGCACTAGTTTACTGTGAACTACTAAGGCCTGGGGGGCTACTCTTAACTGCGATTCCGATCAGTCGACATTGAGATTGGGCGTTTCGTATTCTCGAATGCCATACTATCACCACCTTGGTTTCATATTGGGCGGATATTGAGTGAACTAATTGAAATCGGACATTTGTCAACTCTTGGCGGGCAGATTTTCTAGAACTAAATTACTGAACTTTTCTCTAGAACTAACTAGATTTTAAGAATGGAGTATTGCATTGGGTTGAAATCGGGATCGATATTGGTTTCAAGAGTAGAGCCTCGTTCGCTTAACTTTGTTTAACAGAACTAAATCCGAATCAACTAGTGAAATAAAGACTAGTGCTGTGCCGTTTTGTATTGTAGTGTTGTATGTATATTTCCGTTAATAGTGGTTGTGTTGTTGCAGTGTACCGGCCGCTTCGTGATCCCGCGTACCGCAACCCCCCTCCCCCCACCATGCCGCAGCTCGCAGCCAACATGGAATACCAGGAGTACAAGTGGGCCTACTCAATCATGGACTCCTCCAAGTAAGACTATCATATCACTACTAACGCTGCGAACCAATACCACAGAATAACAAATAGTAGTCCCTACAGAAGCTGCACTATGCGACATAAGTCACATAAATTGCAACCCTAGCTCCGTTATAATAAAGTGCAAATCAGATCGCACGGCGCTAGGCGAAAAGACGAAGTTGCTGCATCTCTCTCTCTCTCGCGTATTGCGCCTGGTTTTCCGAAAAATAAATAAATACAAATGCGATCACCAACGTTTCTGCCAAACGTAAAAATAATGGCAACATTTCCCTTTCTTGTAGTCCATTATTGCACATTATAAATATTGACTGCAGTATTACTAGAAGGATAGTATTTAACCGTACCTTAAATATTCTCTTGTTCCACCTAAATATCTTTACCAAATTATACTCTTGTTCCACCTAAAATACTAATTGTGCACCAAAACATGCAAACTTGAGACTTCTTGAGTTATCAACTTTGAAAAATTCAAGACTACGGCGGTCGCCGGCCGCTCCCGCGGCACGCTCGCTCCGCTCGCTCGGCTCCCTCCGCTCTGTTATTGACATCAGTCTAACCTGGGTGCCCCTTAAATTGCATAACATAAATATCCCTATTATGAAAATCCATAACAGACTTGCCATAATTTTAAATAGTATAACAATTAGAATCCATAATTGTATAATCTTTCAAAATCATAAATTTAAGATATTTTGATAAAAAAGAAGATAAGAGAAACAGCATTTTTGGTGATAAAAATAATAATTTAATATATGTTTACAATATTTGTCAAATTTATATTTCTTAATTATTATACGTACTAACAGTATTCATATTAAACTTAGGGTTTTTAAATATATGTATTTCAAAATTATGGATTTTAATCGTTATGACATTTATCGATTATGGATTTTCGATATATACATTTTCAATTATGGGTTTTAATATAGACCCGTCTAACCTAACCTAACCAACCGAAGTAACCAACCGATTTGATTCTGGGTAGATTTGTTTTTTTTTTAGCGGGGGCTGCACCCCCCGAGCCCCCCTTTGTAGGGGGCTGCGGCCCCGTGCCCCCGCTTCCGTTCACGCCCTTGAATATTTGGTGCAAGATTAGGATTTTTAGTGCACGAATAATATATTTGTTGTAAAATTCGATTTTTTGGTTAACAGAAAATTATATTCCTTACTAGAATAACAGCTAGAGAGAGAGGGCCAATTGCACTAATAACACGTGCTAACTGCCTGTCATTGCTCTTGCTATTATAATGTTATAGTCACGTTACAAGTGCGACCAACGCACAGGTTGGAGTACGAATTATAGAGATGTCACGAAAATAGTTATTATAGAATGCAACAAACATCCTTTTTTAAAAACTTTGTGTTCCTTTTCATGTATCTAGATTTTTTTGCTGCACTTATTTTGTTTCTTAAATATCTTATAATTTTCCAATGAAATCTATCATCAATTGATGTTTTAAAACATACCTCGGAGATTATACATTACAAAGAAATTATAATTTAAAATCAAAGTTACCTTTCATTTACATTATGGCATGGCTATTCTTATTCTAAAAGTGAAGTTGGTATAGTTTTACTTTTTTTAATAACATACAAGTTATATTATAACAAATGGTCTATCTATTAGTTCTACGACAAGAACATTTTTAATAACATACAAGTTATATTATAACAAATGGTCTATCTATTAGTTCTACAACAAGAACATAAAAAGTCCTGTGCATGAAACGCAACACTTAGAACACTGTATGGCTTCCTAGGTTTGTTTCTAATCTGCTGATTAAAATCAATAAAATGTCAGTGGATATCACCCTTTACCCGTCTTCCTGCTTGTCGTCTGCCCACAGCAAGCACTCAAGTAACATAAGAAGCCATACACACACACACACACCGTGTTTTATTAGTTATTAACAGCCAATGTCCCCACCGAGGGGCTCGAGCCTACCTGTAATGAGCCTGTTTCCTAATTAGGTTTAGGGATCACTAAAGCTACTGAAATAAACTGTAGACTGTTTTTTTTTTTAATTCACCTATGCTTGTGTCGAAAAAGTACGACCAATCAAGCTTCCCCGGACTTGCGGGGGAGCGGAAGACTCTACCCCAAAAATAGTCATATACCAACGCGTCTAGGGGCGGCTCGAGGGAGCCTCGGACCACAGCCTAGCGCGTTTATACTGAAAAACATCGTGAAGGAGACGACGCCTGATGGGCTCCGTCTCTGTTTATCAATTTTGATTCTGGCTATGGACGCGCCCCCGCCGGCGGATACGGGCGTTGTTACCTGAAGGGTGTAGACTGTATAATAAATCGCTGGTTATAATGGACAAAAAATATCAACCGTTACTTAACTCTAACAAAAAAATCTGCTAATCCATACATTTTGGTCCAGTATTTTAACTTTTATATGTTAACTATTGTAACTTTTTAATTTAAGTAATATTTTTAATGTAAGTATAAAATATTAGTTGAAAATCTTTTCTGTTATATGACGATTCTATTTCCATTTTGATGATGCAAATGGATGGTTTAATTTTTTCAAGGTTTATATTTTATATTATGTATTAATAAATCTCAATTAAACTCATAGCTTATTTGTACGTCATAAATCGTAGAAACATAAGTGAGGTTCATTTACCTCCTTCATATTTCTGTTTATTGTTATGATGTTGTTCTTCCTCATCCATTCACCACTATTTGTGGTTTTCCGGTATTTTTATAATTGTTTATATTTGTATCACTGCTTTTGCTTATAACATACCGGAAATTAGAAGTTCAGTGTCATACTTACCATATCGTAACTTCATACAGCCCGCATCAGAATAATAATGTAGTTGTGATTTTTTAATTATCTACAAAAAACTAGGTTTTCTTCAACCCCGTATTATATTTTCCCAAGTTAAAAGGAAGGCGCCATTTTTATTAGGAGTAAACAACTGTGTACAATGTCTTTCTAAATAAATAACATGTAAAATGTAAACTATGTTTATACACAGTCTACCACACTATCCACATGTTGAATATGTATGGATAGCCATGAAGCTATCTATCGCCTTTCAGCAGACAAACAGACAAATTATCCGTTTAAAATAACCATTTAGTATACAAGATAGGCATATAGGATCGATTATCTTTCATTTAAAAAAAAAAGTTAACTCAGTAAAATAAACATGCAAATGGATGAACGGGATCTTAGACAAAAGTGCGCGAGCGCATGGCATGGGCAGGAAGTGGGAGTCCCATCCAGTGTTTATGTCATGACTAACTAACTGTACGTTACTGATTGTAGAAGAGCCACCGTACTTAATCACTCGCTCGGTCACTTGATAATAGTAAAACTATTTTGTTTTGGTAGCGTTCCAGCTAGTCAACTTTGTTTAATGAAAAAACAATCGCTATTTGTCCCAAAAGTTTTAACCTTTTAACCGCCATGGTCTGAAATATAAGACTTACCAAATCGAGCTCACAACGCCGCTGTCTCATAAATAAGACTTATGTTTTGACTGATTGATATAGATTTTGTTTCTATGGCTGGCGGTGGGAGCAAGTTCTTACAAAATATGCTTGGCGGTTGAAAGGTTAAACCGTTGGCTGATTTTCTATGCCAATATTATAAAGAGGAAAAATTTGATTGTTTGCATTGAATAGGCTCTGAAACTACTGAAACAATTTTAATGAAACTTGGTACAAAGGTAGAACTGACCTTGGGTAGGGACAACTATTTGGTATTCTGTGCCTTGGGGAAGGGCATAGACAACCTTTTATTTTACCGCGGAAAAAATCCTTGATCCCACGGGAAAAACTTAACGCGGGCAGAGCCGTGTGGCAGAAAGCTAGTATAGAATATTTTTGTTTTGTCCATCGACAGATAGGAAAATTACATAGAAAATGCAGAAAAAATTATATATATTCTTAAATAACATAATTGTTCACAAGGGAAGTTGCGAGTAATCCTACCAGAAGTATTACTTTTTGGGAAGTCTCATTTATTTATTTTTTACCTTGGGAATTAAGTAAGGTATATTATGTAAGATGTGGGTAGGCACGTGATTGATACCTGAGATGAGATAAGCGTGGGCTTGTAATTCGGGCGCCTTTTAATACCAACGTCCGCTTTCTTAATATGAGCTAATATGTTCCTGCTCGCTTGTTACATCTCTAATTAAAGCATTAGACGAGATGCGGGCACTGGCCACTGCCCCGAGTTTTGAATCATTAACCGACTTCACAGGAGGAGGTTATCTAATCAACTATTTAGCCAATGAGGGCTGACTACGATAGATCCACTCGGGTCGCAGTGGTCTTTCGCCCAATCCGTCGCCCTCAAATCATAATAAATCTAATCAACCATAATGAAAGACCGCTTGTATACGTAGTAATTCAATTTGGAAAAATCTTAATTCCCAGGGGTAAATAATATAGCGAATGAAGCCGACGGCTTTACGGTGAAGTGAAGATATAAATTTTAACTATTATAAAGTTACTAGCGACCCGCCCCGGTTCCGCACGGGAAAATGGTTATTGTGGGTTATCCTTCAGTATATTATGCATGTATTATACATATATAAACCTTCCTCTTGAATCACTCTATCTATTAAAAAAAACCGCATCAAAATCCGTTGCGTAGTTTTAAAGATTTAAGCGTACAAAGGGAGGGACATAGGGACAGAGAAAGCGACTTTATTTTATACTATGTAGTGATAAACACATTTATTTTTTAATTAAATATCACTGTTAAGATATAAAAAAAAATCCTTTCCTAAAAGGAAAAAAAAAACTGTAACAAACTAACTTTAAATGTTTTCTTTACCTTTTCTTTTTATATTTAGGTACAGTTTTTTTGGTCACTACAGTTTGTATCCATTCCACTAGATATAGAATACATTGTTGGCTCATGTTTTCTTCATTATCTGCTCATCACGCTAGCTAGGCGTTGTTTAAATACTACAAAGCGAGCAAAGAAAGTATTGTTTCAATTCAATTGGAATTGTAGATGTTTATGCTAATTTGTAGAGCCAATGTACTGAATTATAATGGTAACAAAAGTTACGTTTGTACAATATGATTTATTTAAGAATAGCTGTTCGTCGCGTCGCACCGCTTCTTTAATTTTTCCCCGGAAATAATCTATTTTCCCACGGTAAAAAGTGTCCTCCCCAAAATGCGACCTATCTGTCACACTGTAAGTTTTTATCAAAACTAATCGTAGTGGCTGTGCCTAGTTTGGGGTCAGATGGCCGTGTGTGAGATGTCCCTCATATTAATAAACATGAAATAGAAATATTAAAAAATGAATAAAAGATAAAGTTTTTTTAGAAATATTTATGAACATGTTTCATTAGGTACAGTTGCGATACGAACTGTTTTTTTTTTGTATAGAGTTTTGTTAGCGCTGTAACGAATCAAATATATGACCTTACTGACTGAGGCACTGACCTTGATAGCGCTATTTCAAAAATCTGTACCCCTACCATGAGTTGCTAACGTAACTTACGCGCTCGATATCGACTACGTAAACGTGCATTTAGTATGGAGAAATTTTACTTCAGATAACTGTCAATAGATGGCGTAGTTTTAATTCCATACTAAATGCACGTTTACGTAGTCGATATCGAGCGCGTAAGTTACGTTAGCAACTCATGGTAGGGGTACAGGTTTATTCTAGATACTAAAAAAAGTTAACTTCATAACTATAATTGGTTTTCGGAGTATTAATGTTAAATACAAAATTATCAGGTACAACTTTCCCCAAAACCAAACAGTTTACCTTTCATACATAAAAGACAAATTCAGGGACTCTTTAAAGCAGATAGAACATAGAATCGACCACAAGAGAAACTTAGTCCTGCTAAAGACTGTTATAACCTTTTTCGGTACCTAGTAGTAGAGCCCTAGAGGCACCTAGAGGCTAGTTTTTAGTTTGTTTAGGACATGATTATCACATAACAAGATCAACGAAACTGTCGGCATGCTATTGTGTGGTCTAGTTAACTTCCTGACATAATCTCGCCTAATCCTACGCAGTGCCAACCGAGTTTACCTAGGATAATCTGCTTTGTGTCGGTTCGGGACAATTTCGACGTGACGGTGGTCATATTTTTACCACAGTATTAACGCTACTATTTTATGTGTAAATGGTAAAATGATCTCCGTTTTTAACCCCGACGATAAAGAGGGGTGTTATAAGTTTAACGTGTGTGTCTGTCTTTCTGTGGCCTCGTAGCTCCTAAAAGGGTGCGCCGATTTTGATCTAGATTTTTTTGCAAGGTGTCACAATCGAGAGTGTTCTTAGCTCTGATCCAAGAAAATATCTTCAGCCATTTGAAGATTATCAGCTCTTTTCTAGTTGTTGAAAGGACCAAACAACGGTTTTGTAGCGGGGGTTTTTTAAATTTTCTATTTAATGTTATTCAGTTGGCACCAAAATATTTGTTCCTGTTTCGCACCTAAACTACTGAACGAATTTGGATGAAATTTAGAATAAAGATACTCTATTTTTATATTACGGGCTATAAACCGCCCGTCCGCATTTGAATTAATTACATCAGTAGTGTTCTAAATAAAGATTTCCATCACAAACTTCTCTAAACAATGGTCTACCTACCTACCTACAGGTACTTTTCTTGTTCTCACTTAACAAGATATGCTTCGAAACTAAACTGCTTTAAAACTAACTAATTTTCGAACTACATTGCTCTTGGAGTAATAATTTTCAAGATCACAGTGCGACCCAAACACAGCAGTGTAATTGGAATTTGTTACTAAATAAATTTATCATAATGTAATAAGTAAATATGTGGGACATGTCACACACGGCCATCTGAACACGAACTATGCAGAGCCTGAACTATATGGGTGTCAGAAAACTGATATATTTACTTAGGTACATATATAAATAACTAGCGACCCGCCCCGGCTCCGCACGGGAAAATGGTTATTGTGGGTTATTCTTGAGTATATTATGCATGTATTAAAATATAAACCTTCCTCTTGAATCCCTCTATCTATTAAAAAAAACCGCATCAAAATCCGTTGCGTAGTTTTAAAGATTTAAGCGTACAAAGGGACATAGGGAGGGACATAGGGACAGAGAAAGCGACTTTGTTTTGTACTATGTAGTGATACAACATCCCCAGACACGCGCAAACACAAGTGCTCATAACACGAATGTTTGCCATGGGCGGGATTCGAACCCGCGATCCTGTGCTTCGAAGGTAGACGTATTACCAACTGGGCTACGGGGCTGTAGTACAAGTGTATATTGTTTTGTGTACATTTATTGCAATGTAAAGCTATTTAAGGCTTGTGGGCTAAGGACGGGGACGTTAGGTTTTACTACTCTTGGCCGACGGCAATGTGACACAAACATTTGAGTCGCATGTAGATGTAAACATGCAACCATGCCCTAAATGCATTTTGTCCTTATCTCTATACACTTCACACTGTCACTGAGAATCTATAAAGATCCTAATTTCGAAAGCAGAATAAACAAACTTCTACATTTCCAGATTCTACTCATTAAGCCTATTTGATCCCACTGCTGGACAAAGTCATTCGCCAACTCTTTCTATCTCTCTCTGTCTTGAGCAAGTTCTGGTCAGCTGTTGCAAAAGGTGTCCAAATCGTCCCTCCATCTCTTTTTGGGTCAATCAGATGATATTTGAAACTTATAATAATATTCTTTTTTACACGCTTTATATTAGCTTCACTTGTAAGTAACTATGTATGTATGTAAGAAAATCTTGGAATCTTAATTTGACCCACTTCCCGGTCTTCGATTAGGATGAAATTTTGCACACGCTCTGAGTTCTGATGACAATACATGACTAGCTAAGAAACGTCATTACGAATCCAATATGGCGGCCTCCCCATTATATGTATGAAAAAAATCTTGGAATCTTAATTTGACCCACTTCCCGGTCTTCGATTAGGATGAAATTTTGCACACGCTCTGACTTTTGATGACAATACATGACTAGCTAAGAAACGTCATTACGAATCCAATATGGCGGCCTCCCCATTATATATATGAAAAAAATCTTGGAATCTTAATTTGACCCACTTCCCGGTCTTCGATTAGGATGAAATTTTGCACACGCTCTGACTTTTGATGACAATACATGACTAGCTAAGAAACGTCATTACAAATCCAATATGGCGGCCTCCCTAAGATGGCGAACTGGCTGTTTGAAATCCACCCCCATGATATGGGTATCAAATGAAAGGGTTTGCTGTCAGGAATACGAAAAAAAAAAGTCACGTGACTTAAATCCAATATGGCGGACGTCCAAGATGGCGGACAGGAAGCGTGTTTTTTAGTTTTTTAAACTATGTATTATAATTTATTTAAATTGACCTACGTTTATATGTCGCAAAATCGACGAATCAAGCTCCACTGGACTTGAAAACTAAAATAGACTATTATGGCTATCGATGTTTACCATAGAAACAAAGAGATCAATATTTTGTCCTATCGTTCGCTCGCAGTTATACCCGCAGTAATTTTGCCGTGTGAACGCAAGTCTTCCCGTTTCCCGTGAGACAAAACAAAACCCTTGTAATCCTCCCTCGTCTACTATTTCATGTATAAAAAAATCTATGTACTTAGCTTGTATGTTGCCAAAGATTTGTAGTAGAATTAGTTCTGTTGTTTCATATATTGCTTGATGGAAAATAGGACAAAAAATAAATAGATCTAATAGGTGTATAATTTATCAAGCGCTAGGGAAACATTTCTAACCACTTTTGTTGTTGTAGCCTATTATTGAAACCCATTAGATAGAAGTATTATGGCAAACAAGTGCTATAATAAAAATATAATAAATAATTTAAATTGAGTGAACGCTACAATAGAGTAGTAATTACCTACTATAATTAAATTAAAGGTTTGATTTCGACGTTGGCGAATTATGTTATTCTTTGTGTTTGACTCAAACCATAATCTATAAAAGACACTGTATTCTTGTTCTACAATATTAGACGTTTACGTAATTTATGACCTCATAAGGTTCGTTATAAAATGACCGAATTTGCACAAAAAAAAGTCACTTTTAACGCTCCAATAAGATATGCCTCGATACTCATTACGGCAGCTCAGCCATAGCTAGTAGAACACTAGTTTCTTTGCTAACCTATATTGATAGAATTGCGCTAAATGAAGTGAAGTGATAGAATGACCTACCACACGACTTAACCTTAAATGCTCTGATTCTGGCCAGCTTCCCATTGTTTCTTGAGCTCCAGACGCGGCGTTGCCTTCGTTTTTATTTGACAGATTAGCACACTATGACCTCATCACTTATCGATACCATACCTTTGTTTAACAGTACACTTTCGCTATGTTACAAAATTGGCGCCTCGGGCGGAGATGTTCGTGCTCTCGTGAGCTCTATGGGCTATTAAGCGCTATCTACGTGACCCGCTATGGTAATCTGTTCTCTTATGAGAATTTGCGCAATATTTCAGCGCGAATGTGCCAAATAACAATGAATTCCTCAGAAAAACTACAGCTCCCTCCTAGCATTCAGTACCTACATGACAAATACGAATGTGAGGATCTGTGACTTGTATTTTGTTTTGAAGATATGCCTGGGCTAGCTAGGCATCATCAACAGCCAAAAAAGTAAAAATTAAAATGCTATCATAGTATCTACCCTTAGGAACTACATTGATGTGTTTTGTTTTATAAACCCAAACATACTTAACTGCAATATATTTTTATTATTGTACATGCTTTGCGTTCGTTAGAAAAATGCTGAAACTAAGAAACAATTTCATAAGAAATGCTCTTTAACATTGAATATCCTTTGTTTGTTATTCTTTAGTAGACCATTGTATCAATATGTACCCATTTATGTATTCATATATAAACAGTATTCATATTAATTATACATTTAACAGAACAATGAGAGTAGGTTACCAACTGGCCAGTGCAGTGCTATCTCACTAGTCGGGGAGAAAACATCTAATTTATTATTCAAGTGTAGTTGTGAAAGACGTGTTGGACAAATGTAATTCTAAATTTGAATAAATTCTAGACTTTTCTTTTAAAATTTTTATATCTGTATATCACAATGGATGAAACATTCAAGATGAAGCCTTTAAGTGATTATGAGGAGGAGTTTGAAGATATCCAGGAGAATATAGACATAGGGATGATACCGGACGACGACTTGGAAGTTTTATCGGAGAAATATTCTGGCTTTTTGTTTTTCTCGTAAGTAAAAAATACCCACCAGGTTCATAAGAACATTAAACATAAAAATAAAAGATAAAACGCACTGAAGTTCTATGTACCATTCTGTAATGTCATTGGTAAAATATATCTTTTAATTGAATCGCGGAATGACTGTTTATTAAATCGTTTCATTTGTACCATTTAGTTCATTACTTTTGAAATGAATGACGTCTGTCAACGTATTTTATTATTTTAAATCTAGGCGGCTAAGAACATTGTAGGTACTCGGATAGCAAAGGCGAAGCTATATCGAGTCCCTGCCCGAGCACAAATTAAATTTCATTTTCGCTTTGAATTAAAATTGCACTATTTAAATAGTGCTTTTTAAACGAATTCGAAAAAAGAATGTTCTTGGAATATGCTTACGCCAGTTCTTGCGCTATTCTATACGTCTCTTTAGTTTAAAAAAATAATTAAATATTCGGAATGTAACATTATTGTTAAGAACAGGAGCACAGCTCTTGTGAAACGGCCAACACTTTGAGTTACATAAGAATGGCTGTTTCAAACGATTCTCTGGCGTTTATAGAAAATATACGTAATCTATTGAAATCTGCGATTCGTGTCGCTTAGGCCATTTGACCGGTTCCATAGGCGGCGTTGTGAAACCAAGTCATCGTCGATCAGTGCTATTTTTGCACAAATGTTGTCCTTTGCTTCTTTACCATAGTATTTTTTTTAAAGTCTAGGTAATAAATGTAATGTAAATCTAGGTAATAATGTAACAAAATAAGTAAAAAGTAATATAGGTTAAAAAATATACACCGGAATATCCCCAGGAACAGGATATGCATTAACTAGCTTTTCGCCGCGGCTCCGCCCGCGTTAACAGTTTTTCCCTTGGGAATGAGGCATTTTCCCGCGCTAAAAGGTAGCCTATGTTACTCAGGGTGAATGTAGCTTTCTAATGGTGAAAGAATTTTTGAAATCAGTTCAGTAGTTTTTGAGTTTATTCATTACAAACATACACACACACAAAAATACAAATCTTTCCTCTTTATAATATTAGTATGACTAATGGGGACACGGTGTATATTCAATTAATTCACTTCTACTTAGAGATTACAAGGTAGATAGATACACTTAGCAATTACTTAGTTTAATTTAACTTTCACGCAATACTCAATATATAACATTGCCTTCCAATTAATTAAATTAGAAGTCAATAATGTATGTATTTGTTTCAAAACCCGTAAATTAAATTCAGCCGGGATTAAGTATAAAAAGACTGCAATTAGTGTTAGACATGCTTATTGTGTGTTTTAGGTTCAGGTGTTGCTCATTGCTTGTCACAGGATAGAGATGTGAGCTGTCCTACAGATCTTGGGATCTATATTAGTACAAAAATATTGTTTCTTTAAAACAAACATAATTCCGAACTAAGTATAGGTATAATAATGCAAAAGTAACTTTTTCCGTTAAGTTGTCATCTATATAATAAAACAATAGAGGTCGAAAATTGGTACATAGAAAAAATTTGCTAAAAATCAAGTCAGGGGATATAAGAAGTGATATGATAATTATAAAACATACCCAGATCTTTTTTTTTTTTTTTGTTTATCCCCGAAACTGTTAAACCGATGTAAATGAAATTTTGCATGGTGGTACCTTATATCCCCGGTCAACATCTTAGATAATTTTTACCGAGGGAAAATATCTCATTCTTACGGGAAACTACACGAACAAGTCAAAAAACAACGCGGGCGTAGCCGCGGGCGGACATCTAGTATATGCTAATATTATAAAGATTTTATTGTTTGTTTGCACTAAATAGGCTTGGTATAAGGATAGAATAAGCATTGGGAAATAACATAGGTTACCTTTTACCGCAGGAAAATATCTCATTCCCAAGGGAAAAACTGTTAACGCGCAGCTGCGGCAGAAAGCTAGTACCTGATATTATGCTAAACGCATTGCAATAAAGGCTACTTTTACAAGACTCGTCCTTCTCACGGGAAAAAAAATAAAGCGAGCGATGTTTAACTGAAATGAGACAAAGCTGGTGTTGTGTTCTATCAATGAAGTAAACTTAAGATTTGTACGTTTTAGGTATTTAATATAGGTTAGATAAAGAGCTTGGTCATCCTATGACTTCAATAACTCAACCTTTGTCTGCCAAAACAATGATGGGAGGCTACAAAATGACTGAAGATTTGTCAGACTGGATTGAGACGGACAATGAGTACTTCTAACGGATGACAATAGATGAGAGAATAATGCGATATTAATAGCTGGTATCATACTTGTCTTCGCTCGGTCGTCGATGGCGCAGAATTTAAATCCCCTTTCTGATTACTGGAGGTCATTGCAGTTGCGGTCGAGTAAGTGAAGCTTTTGCGACAGAGTCGAAGGTCAAGTAAATGATATAACTCTAAATAAAAAAAATTAATTACCCCCGACACAAAACCGTTTCTTGATCCTTTTAACAACTCAAAAGAGATGATAATTTTCAAATGGCTGAAGATATTTTCTTGGATAATAGCTAAGAACACTCAATTGTGACACCTTGCAAACAAAAAAAAACTCGATCAAAATCGGTGCATCCGTTTAGTAGCTACGATGCCACAGACAGACAGACACACACGTCAAACTTATAACACCCCTCTTTTTCGTCGGGGGTTAAAAAAATAGATTTAGAGCAAATGGGCCTTAGTCAAAAGAAAAAAAAATCCTTACTCTATCAAAGTCAAAAGTAGAAGATGATTACGTCCACCTTGGAACTAATAGAACAAATCAATTGTTAATACGGTGAAATTAAACGTAATTGTGCTGTTTGTGATAGCAGGCAAAAGCCGAAGGCTATTACATACTTTGTTATTATAAATGCATCGATAGAAACTAGAGAACTGCAGCTGTCTATATTTCCTACAGGCGAAGGCTATATTAAATACTTTATAACTTTGAAGGTTTATGTTTCTAAAATGAAAGCTATTTAATTACTATACCACACAAAGTTCGAATGTTACGTACTTAATAGCTAATACTCGCTTCTATAAATTACCACACCTCGGACACTCCATACAGGAAACGCGTATTACAAACTACTTCTATTTCAATAACAACTGAATATTAACTTCAAGTCAAACATTGACACGCTATGTAAAACACCCCAGAACACGCCTGCGGGGTGCAGTGCGTGGGGGCTATCGGGCGGGGAATTAATTTTAGTGCTGGGCGGTGAATATCCTTTCTGTAGGGCCTATATACTTCTGTGACATTACTACGCCCACGTTGTTTTTCCTTTTTACTGGTATCGGTGTCAAGAGATGACAAGAGATGACAAGAGATTACTTTGTAAGACTTTCTTCAGTTTGGTTACGATTTTGGAATTAAGATATTACAGGCTGGATCACTTGATTGGCCAAAAATTATAAGACCGCGCTGCGATAGGCGCGTTATGCCGTGGCTGAAGTTGTTACACGACCTACACCACACGTCTTAGGTGGCTCAATAATTCAGTGACAAAGAGTTCTTCATACAAATAAAAAGACTGCTGCTCGTTACTCGTTAACAGCTCATATATGTCCCCACCGAAGGGCTCGAGCCTACCCTGATACCAGAGTGAATAGGCCTTAGTCGACCACGCTGGCCCAGTGCGGGTTGGTCAACTTCACACACAACCTTTGAATTTCTTCGCAGGTGTGTGCAGGTTTCCTCACGATGTTTTCCTTCACCGTAAGAGCGTCGAATAAACGTACATATGAATTCGAAAATCGAAAGCACATTGGTACGTGCCGAGGTTTGAACCATCGAACTTCGGAACGGAAGTCAACGGGCCTAGCCACTTGGCCACCGACGCTCTAGACTGCTGCTCAGTGGCGTTTATTAATTGTTTGCATGTTGTTGTTGCAGGGTGTCAGCATGTCTCATCTCCATGCTGCTGATAGTGTACGGCAGCTTCCGCTCGCTGAACATGGAGCGCGAGGCGCGGGAGAAGGCGGAGCGCGAGAGGGAGGCCTCGCTGCTCGGCGGCAAGCCCTGTACCACGTCCTGCGCCAATAACAGTGAGTGTGTACCAGGGAAACATAGCGCGAGAGGGCAAGCCCTGTACCACGTCCTGCGCCAATAACAGTGAGTGTGTACCAGGGAAACATAGCGCGAGAGGGCAAGCCCTGTACCACGTCCTGCGCCAATAACAGTGAGTGTGTACCAGGGAAACAGGGAGCGCGAGAGGGAAGCCCTGTACCACGTCCTGCGCCAATAACAGTGAGTGTGTACCAGGGAAACATTGAGCGCAAGGCGCGGGAAAACATAAACCACATCGGTTGGTATGGCGAGGCTCGCACCCGCAACGACCCTAGCCAACATAATATATAACTTTATATCATGTCACTCGAAATACATAGTTTTAAATATACACGCTAAGCAGATTAATGTATTTCCACAGACGTGCAGACGCTAAACACGATGCAGGCCCTATGCTTCCCGCTGGGCTCGTCGCTGGCGCTGCTCGTCATGTTCTTCTTCTTCGACTCCATGCAGACCCTGGTCGCCATATGCACCGCAAGTAAGCAACCTCATACTAATGTAACGCCTGACCAAAGAAATAAGAAACCTGCTCCGGGGGCACCACGTGTATATTTTTACGACTATGGCAACAATTTCCCTTATAAAATTAGTTCCATTGAAATTCCGCAAAATGGCGAGGTTTCTTATTTCTCTGGTCGGGCTTTACCTTAGCGAACTTCGCATGTGTAAAAGCTGAACTGGACACTCCATAGATTCGTTGCGTTTCGAATATCTGCGCTATCTTGCGCTTTTTCGTTGCCTGGTCATGAATGGTGCAAAATCTAAAGTGTTTAACCGAGTCAAAATATTAGATCAAAAGTGTATCGGGAGATGAAAATGGTTGAAAATTCTATTGTCACCATGGCTGGCTGTCGTCTCACACTAATGAAGAATAAACTCTTAAAATTTAAAATGGCGATGCGATATTAGTTTGAACAGAATTGGCAGGTTCGCGTAATGTGTGGTGCACTGCTGTGAAAAAGGACCCGCCGAAAAATCTCCACGGGTTCGCATCTTTTATTATTTCCTCTTTAAAATAAAAAAGATATATATTTGCAATAGCAGCAGTAGTTTGTGCAGTAATATAGGCTTGATTCAGCACCCATGTCGTACAATGTGGACCTACCGTGTGAAGTAACCTGAATAGCTAATTGTGACTTTCAATAATATTTTCACAACTTTGAACATCTGTAAAAATATTATCAGTTATCTATGAGGCACGTGTAAAAACATTGTACAATTGTGTTTTCTTTAGATTTTCCTATGTTATTAAGAAAAAGTATAATAGCTAATCCTATAGGCCGGGAGATGATGACAGAAATTTTTAGGTCATTTGTTACAGTATGGCGGTTTTACAGGGGTCTTAGTACGTAATGACGAAAAGATTAATGATGGTCATAGCGCTGGTACTGGCGGCCCAATCACGTGGGCGTTATGGGAACTTGTCGGATAATTTACGGAAGTCAGACGATTTGTTACACAAAAATTTTAGTATTTTCCGATAGCCCGTAAAAAATAACTAGACGGTAGTGTCATGCCATACTTTTCCGGTGCGGCTTACAGGCCGCCATACCGACGCGAATGCGTTAATAAAAAATTTAAAATTAAACCATTTGTACCAGGCAAATTTTTGCACAGTTTGATCATCGTCGTGCAGCCATTTACGAAAATCACCATGCCATACTTTTCGGACGGTTCCAAATGGTCGCCATACCGCCGCAAAACTGCATAATTTTTTTTTTCGCCTTACGATTTGTAACAGTATTGCATTTGGATTTTTGGAAAGTATTTGATAAAATGTGACCGTTATTATGTTTGCCATACTTCTAGTAGGGGGAAAAAGTGCTGCCATACTTGAAAAACTTATTTCTTGGACACGTTTCAAAAATACGACTGTACAATAAGTAAAATATTTTTTTACAGCGTGGGATCATTATATTCTGTTTGTTTGGATACAATTCTACTTACAAAAAAATATCCCGGATTGTAATCATGGGGCGGACGACTGTGAGACTTAAGCCAAGACGTAAAAAATTTTATAAAAAATTGACGATTTGTACCAGTATGGCATTTGGATTTTTGGAAATTATATGATGCAATGTGACCATTATTATATTTGCCATACTTCTAATAGAGGGAATATATAAATAAAATCTTACAATTAAAAAAAATTATTACACACATTCGCCACCTCCCACAGGTATGGCATTATCACACTTCTATTTATCATCATTCAGGAGTTGTTGAAAAAAAATTTGAAGGTGGTACAAATCGTAAGGCGAAAAAAAAAAATTATGCAGTTTTAATTTTAAATTTTTTATTAACGCATTCGCGTCGGTATGGCGGCCTGTAAGCCGCACCGGAAAAGTATGGCATGACACTACCGTCTAGTTATTTTTTACGGGCTATCGGAAAATACTAAAATTTTTGTGTAACGAATCGTCTGACTTCCGTAAATTATCCGACAAGTTCCCATAACGCCCACGTGATTGGGCCGCCAGTACCAGCAGCGCTATGACCATCATTAATCTTTTCGTCATTACGTACTAAGACCCCTGTAAAACCGCCATACTGTAACAAATGACCTAAAAATTTCCTGGTCTACTATGTGAACTAAACGAGTTTGTTACGTACTATCACAGAGTTACCAGTTCGTACTATGGCGGACACTTCCTCCTGAGCTCCACTAAGTCTATTTTTGCTTGCACGTGAATAGGTGTTAGTCTTCTATACTATAATAAAACTGAAAAATTGGCGTGTCTGTACATTGGATTTGTTTTTAAAAAAACTTATTGTAGGTGATAAAGGGAGTGTAGCAGAATACAAAAATACAAGTTTTGAAAGAAATATCCGTCTCTCGTCTGTTTGTACACGATTCTGTTTGTTTGTCATCTTACAAGAAGAAAAAATAAATCATTGTAACGCATTTTAGGGTTCACCTCGCCTTAAAACCTTAATTATTAATCCCCGACGAAAAAGAGAGGTGTTATTATAAGTTTGGCGTGTTTGTCTGTCTGTGGCATCGTAGCTCCTAAACGGATGCGCTGATTTCGATCTAGTTTTTTTTGTTTGCAAGATGTCACAATCGGGAGTGTTCTTAGCTATGATCCAAGAAAATATCTTCAGACATTTGAAGGTTATTAGCTCTTTTCTAGTCGTTGAAAGGATCAAGTAACGGTTTTGTGTCAAGGGTTATTTTTTTTTAAATATTTAGTGTTATTTATTATTTATGCTTGTGTCGAAAAGGTACGACCAACCCGCACTACTCTATTCTTTACCATTCTCCTGGTAATGGGTTGCCTGGAAGAGATTGCTACATTAGCAATAAGGCCGCCTGTTGAAACCTAATGTTTTCTTTGTATGTGTTATTTGTCTGTGTTTCTTGGTGACAATAAAGAATATTTGTATTGTATTGTATTTGTACGACCAATCAAGCTTCACCGGACTTGACTTGATTATAGTAACGTACATATTGTGGTCCGTGTTGTGTTCCAGTAATAGCGTGCGCGGCGCTCGCGTTCCTGCTGACGCCGCTGTGCCAGTACGTGGCGGGCACCGCGGGGATGGGCGCGGGGCGCGGGGCGGTGTGCGGCCGCTACTCGCCGCCGGAGGTCGCCGCCGCCACGCTCGCCGCCGCCATCGTCTGCGTCTGGGTGCTTACCGGACACTGGCTGCTCATGGACGGTGAGTGTCATGAACTCATGAGTATTGAGTGCTTGTACATGGTCACACATGGTGCAAGTAGCTTGCGCATGTTGAGTCAAATTTGACTTCGTTTGGACACGCGAAGTACAGTAAGCTTGTAACGAGCTTGTAACGAGGTGTCTTGCATGTCACCTCGTTCTCACTTTGTTTCTACTTCATTTCTCATCTCATTTACCATTTCTTTCTCTAAATTTGAATATTTAATTTTGGATTCATTCAAAAATCATCCGTCAATCATCCATTTCTATTATTCATTCCTTCTCCTACTTTAGGCCACGAACCACGTGGCCATACTCCACAAATGTACCTAATCTTAATTATTTTCTAAAGTGTGTTACTGTGAAATTGTGAATAAACCTAAAATCTATGTGACTTCAGTTTCTTTTATTATTTGTGCTATTCGACGCGTATCCGTCTACTACCTTAAGAGTTCACGCCGCAGGCTCGCCCAAGAGTAAGGCGAGCCGCGGGTGTAACAAGCTGACGAATAAGGTGACCCCCCCGAGGCGCCGTAAGCACTATCTATCGCTACAAAGGGGCAGAAAATAACGAAATAATGGACTCAATTCCACGCGTCCACCGTCTAAATAACTTAAAATTAAAATGTCTAAAATTTAACTAGTTTTAGTTGGTTATATCCACAAGTGCTATTCTACGGTGTCAAGCCAACTAAATTTAACGGGGTTTAAGTGTTTTGCTAAATTGTCTAAGTTGAGTTCAAGTTGTTGTTTTTCCATGTCATTTTGATGAGAAAGACCAGTTATATCCTTGCCATACAACCTAATCATAATATTTATTTTAATCGCCGCTAAGATTAGTCAGTTAAGCGATTTTTTGCGTAAAAATGGCGTACATAGAATTGCGTTTGGCCAGATAAAGTTAAGTTGAATTGATTGTCTAAAATAAGGAACGTCAGATTAAAATTAGCGATGTCAGTTGAATTTGACAGTTCCCGTAGAATCGCAAAGTGGTTTAGCGACACCTAATTAAAATTAGACATTTTAACGGCCACTCTGGAATTGAGCCCAATGGCTAGTTAAGAATGTGTTGCCTTATTTCAACGGTCTCTCTATGTTACAGCGTGGCAAAAGTAGCGTGGCGTGTCGGGGGGGGACCTTATTCGTCAGCTTACTGTACATACATTAACCACATCTAATCAAATCTATATCCGAGCGACCTATACTTAATTATTTAAGGACGGCCATGAAATATTTTACAATTTTTGTGCTTTCAAACGAAGTCAATTGACTCAACATGCGCAAGCTACTTGCACCGTGTTGATGTACCCTTATCGTTACCAGTGGTAGGAAAGAGGGGGCCGTTGTCTAACCTATTGTTCTGTGCATCATCAGGCAGAAAGGTTCTTGAATGGCGGATGACGTAGTGTGGGCACTTGGGCAGGCCCCCCACGAGGTGGACCGACGATCTGGTGAGGGTCGCGGGAAGCCGCTGGATGCGGGCAGCGCTAGACCGATCATTGTGTAGATCCGGGGGATAGAGGCCTTTGTCCAGCAGTGGACGTGTTTCGGCTGAGATGATGATGATGAATGTTTGGGTGTGGTGTTCCAGCGATGGGCATGGGCCTGTGCGTGACGTTCATCGCGCTGATCCGGCTGCCGTCGCTGAAGGTGTCCACGCTGCTGCTGACGGGGCTGCTGCTCTACGACGTGTTCTGGGTCTTCTTCTCCTCCTACATCTTCACCACCAACGTCATGGTCAAGGTGGCTACCAGGTAACAACTCACGCTTCTTCCTCACACCTGCCTATTGTACGAGTACCTATAATGTCAGATACAGGAGCCCCAAACTGTTTGAATTACCCTTGATCGATAACATTTTTCAAAGAAGTCTCTATTCACCGATCTCCAGTAGAAAAAAGTTTATTTTTGCCGAGACGTTAACTCGTCGACGGCTTGGTTCGCCGAAATATCACTGTCAATGTCACTGCTAAATAAAACTACATAACGAACATAACGAATCAATTACTAATCACTATGAATTCGTGCAAATAAATGTTTTGATTTAATTTGAATTGATCCGGAGCACAGATAATATAATACTAGTTACATCCGGAGTAACTTATTTGTCTTCCGAAGCCCGGAATCATTTACTTTTCAGACAATCAGATGAATCAGTCAACAGATTGCGTATTAAAAGTATAGATGTGTACGGATTTTAAATCAAATCTGTGTGTTGTTGGGCAGGCCTGCGGAGAACCCGATGAACGTGGTGGCGCGCCGGCTAGCGCTGGGCGGCGCCATGCGGGACGCGCCCAAGCTGTCGCTGCCCGCCAAGCTCGTGTTCCCCTCCATGCATCACCAGGGACACTTCTCCATGCTCGGTCAGTTATATAACCCAATGAGCGTGGTGGTAGTGGCGGCTGCGGGACGCGCCCAAGCTGTCGCTGCCCGCCAAGCTCGTGTTCCCCTCCATGCATCACCAGGGACACTTCTCCATGCTCGGTCAGTTATAGGTATAACCCAATGAGCGTGGTAGCGACTGGCGCTTCTCCATGCTCGGTCAGGGATCTACTACACTTGCCATTATACCACTGACACAACTATACATATGTATATAATAAGTACAGATGTATAAGCTCACGAGTGCAGGTGAGCCATACTTGTGTGTGCACACTGTCTTTGCGTAGGTAGCGCTCAGTTTAGTAGTACGCAAACAAGATCCGAATCATCACCGGGATTCGAACCCGGAACCTCCGTAACGTCAGGCGAGCTTTTGACCACGGAGGCTATTACTACTAATTTGATTTATGAGCTTTCATCTTCTGCACAAGGCCAGCAATCCTGGAACTAATGTTATTATACAAAACTACACGCAAATTATCACTTTAAATTGTTCGCGGACTAAATGTTGGCTCCTGCGGACCACTGGTTGGGAAATGCTAATCTAGTGGCTCTATTTCCGCAATTCGACCAATTTCGCCTTTCCGCTCGAGCCAACTATCATAAACAGTGTTGGTAAAAAGCCATGACTTGTTTTTGCATAATAAATATATCTAATTAGTAATAACATTGTATACGTTCCAGGTTTGGGCGACATAGTGATGCCGGGGCTGTTGCTATGCTTCGTCCTCCGCTACGACGCGTACAAGAAGGCGACCCTCGTGTGCCAAATGGGCCAGGTGCCGGGACCCAGGTCCATGGTATGATATAACATTACTCTACTCATTACATAGTGATGCCGGGGCTGTTGCTATGAGTAGTGCTGTACTACGACTGCGTACAAGAAGGCGACCCTCGTGTGCCAAATGGGCCAGGTGCCGGGACCCAGGTCCATGGTATGATATAACATTACTCTACTCATTACATAGTGATGCCGGGGCTGTTGCTATGAGTAGTGCTGTACTACGACTGTGTACAAGAAGGCGACCCTCGTGTGCCAAATGGGCCAGGTGCCGGGACCCAGGTCCATGGTATGATATAACATTACTCTACTCATTACATAGTGATGCCGGGGCTGTTGCTATGAGTAGTGCTGTACTACGACTGCGTACAAGAAGGCGACCCTCGTGTGCCAAATGGGCCAGGTGCCGGGACCCAGGTCCATGGTATGATATAACATTACTCTACTCATTACATAGTGATGCCGGGGCTGTTGCTATGCTTCGTCCTCCGCTACGACGCGTACAAGAAGGCGACCCTCGTGTGCCAAATGGGCCAGGTGCCGGGACCCAGGTCCATGGTATGATATAACATTACTCTACTCATTACATAGTGATGCCGGGGCTGTTGCTATGAGTAGTGCTGTACTACGACTGCGTACAAGAAGGCGACCCTCGTGTGCCAAATGGGCCAGGTGCCGGGACCCAGGTCCATGGTATGATATAACATTACTCTATCTACTCATTACATAGTAATGCCGGGGCTGTTGCTATGAGTAGTGCTGTACTACGACTGTGTACAAGAAGGCGACCCTCGTGTGCCAAATGGGCCAGGTGCCGGGACCCAGGTCCATGGTATGATATAACATTACTCTACTCATTACATAGTGATGCTGGGGCTGTTGCTATGAGTAGTGCTGTACTACGACTGTGTACAAGAAGGCGACCCTCGTGTGCCAAATGGGCCAGGTGCCGGGACCCAGGTCCATGGTATGATATAACATTACTCTACTCATTACATAGTGATGCTGGGGCTGTTGCTATGAGTAGTGCTGTACTACGACTGTGTACAAGAAGGCGACCCTCGTGTGCCAAATGGGCCAGGTGCCGGGACCCAGGTCCATGGTATGATATAACATTACTCTACTCATTACATAGTGATGCCGGGGCTGTTGCTATGAGTAGTGCTGTACTACGACTGCGTACAAGAAGGCGACCCTCGTGTGCCAAATGGGCCAGGTGCCGGGACCCAGGTCCATGGTATGATATAACATTACTCTACTCATTACATAGTGATGCCGGGGCTGTTGCTATGAGTAGTGCTGTACTACGACTGCGTACAAGAAGGCGACCCTCGTGTGCCAAATGGGCCAGGTGCCGGGACCCAGGTCCATGGTATGATATAACATTACTCTACTCATTACATAGTGATGCCGGGGCTGTTGCTATGAGTAGTGCTGTACTACGACTGTGTACAAGAAGGCGACCCTCGTGTGCCAAATGGGCCAGGTGCCGGGGCCCAGGTCCATGGTATGATATAACATTACTCTATCTACTCATTACATAGTGATGCCGGGGCTGTTGCTATGAGTAGTGCTGTACTACGACTGTGTACAAGAAGGCGACCCTCGTGTGCCAAATGGGCCAGGTGCCGGGACCCAGGTCCATGGTATGATATAACATTACTCTATCTACTCATTACATAGTGATGCCGGGGCTGTTGCTATGAGTAGTGCTGTACTACGACTGTGTACAAGAAGGCGACCCTCGTGTGCCAAATGGGCCAGGTGCCGGGACCCAGGTCCATGGTATGATATAACATTACTCTATCTACTCATTACATAGTAATGCCGGGGCTGTTGCTATGAGTAGTGCTGTACTACGACTGTGTACAAGAAGGCGACCCTCGTGTGCCAAATGGGCCAGGTGCCGGGACCCAGGTCCATGGTATGATATAACATTACTCTACTCATTACATAGTGATGCTGGGGCTGTTGCTATGAGTAGTGCTGTACTACGACTGTGTACAAGAAGGCGACCCTCGTGTGCCAAATGGGCCAGGTGCCGGGACCCAGGTCCATGGTATGATATAACATTACTCTACTCATTACATAGTGATGCCGGGGCTGTTGCTATGAGTAGCCTATATTATTGTGGCAGCGCGCCAAATACTACGTCATTAGAAGAGCGACTAATTAGAAGCAAAGGTCTGAAACGTGCTACCAGAGTTTTCGCAAGACATTGAACAAATACAAGTTCCAACGAAGTACAGCTGGACCGCGGTTCCCGGGCTCACCACCATGCCCCAAGGAAGATCTTCCCTTTGCCTCCACATTATTCTCCCTTTCTCCTATGTTATTCATCCCCTTCTCTTTATAATCTAAATCTGTGCGAAAATTCAAGTCATACAGTTGCTTAGTTTCAGTGTGAAAGGACAAAATCGCTTTTGCATTTGTAATAGTAGTAATATATGTTGTTTGCAGGGCTCCCGGCTGACGTACTTCCACTGTTCACTGCTGGGCTACTTCCTGGGCCTGCTCACGGCCACGGTGTCCGCCGAGGTGTTCAAGGCGGCGCAGCCCGCGCTGCTGTACCTCGTGCCCTTCACACTGCTGCCGCTACTCACCATGGCCTACGTCAAGGTAGGACTGCCCACTGCCCACTGCCCACTGCTGGGCTACTTCCGCCGAGGTGTTCAAGGCGGCGCAGCCCGCGCTGCTGTACCTCGTGCCCTTCACACTGCTGCCGCTACTCACCATGGCCTACGTCAAGGTAGGACTGCCCACTGCCCACTGCTGGGCTACTTCCGCCGAGGTGTTCAAGGCGGCGCAGCCCGCGCTGCTGTACCTCGTGCCCTTCACACTGCTGCCGCTACTCACCATGGCCTACGTCAAGGTAGGACTGCCCACTGCCCACTGCCCACTGCTGGGCTACTTCCGCCGAGGTGTTCAAGGCGGCGCAGCCCGCGCTGCTGTACCTCGTGCCCTTCACACTGCTGCCGCTACTCACCATGGCCTACGTCAAGGTAGGACTGCCCACTGCCCACTGCCCACTGCTGGGCTACTTCCGCCGAGGTGTTCAAGGCGGCGCAGCCCGCGCTGCTGTACCTCGTGCCCTTCACACTGCTGCCGCTACTCACCATGGCCTACGTCAAGGTAGGACTGCCCACTGCCCACTGCCCACTGCTGGGCTACTTCCGCCGAGGTGTTCAAGGCGGCGCAGCCCGCGCTGCTGTACCTCGTGCCCTTCACACTGCTGCCGCTACTCACCATGGCCTACGTCAAGGTAGGACTGCCCACTGCCCACTGCCCACTGCTGGGCTACTTCCGCCGAGGTGTTCAAGGCGGCGCAGCCCGCGCTGCTGTACCTCGTGCCCTTCACACTGCTGCCGCTACTCACCATGGCCTACGTCAAGGTAGGACTGCCCACTGCCCACTGTCTTTTAGATTTGGAGTCCTTCATGATGTGTTTCGTATCAACGCGCTAATCCAAGATCCTAGCCACTCTCGTCCCCGCCTCTAGATGCGTTGGTATATATGAACACAGGTAGAGCTCTCCGTGAGCCCGCAAGCAAGTTGAAGCTTAATACGCCGATGAAGCACAGTACAGGTTTGTTTTGTGCAACGACTTAATGACTTCTCTGCACCCTTCTGGTAGTGAATACCCTTCAGGTAACAATTACCCTTCAGATAACAACGCCCGCACCCGCCGGCGGGGGCGCGGCCAGAACCAAAATCAAATTGAAAAATCAGAGACGGAGCCCCTCAGGCGTCGTCTCCTTCACGATATTTTTCAATATCAACGCGCTAGGCCGTGGTCCGAGGCTCCCTCGAGCCGCCCCTAGACGCGTTGGTATATGACTTTTTTTGGGGTAGAGTCTTCCACTCCCCCGCAAGTCCGGTGAAGCTTGATTTGTCGTACCTTTTCGACACAAGCATAGGTCAATTCAAAAAAAAAAAAGAAAAAAAAAAAGACTTCTCTGCAACCGAGTGTATGTGAAACAAAAGTAGGGATGAAGGCTATTGACGACGCTATTCTTATAGCTTGGTTTTTGGGCCGATACAGTGAGCTTGCTGTAGACTCAGTACAATACGGTATAAAGTTGCAACTTGATATTGCAGGGTGATCTCAGAAGGATGTGGAGCGAGCCGTTCATCCAGCCCCCCGCCGGCAAGGGCGCCGCTGACTTCGACGTGTGACTGCCCCCCGCCCCCCGCGCGTGACGTCACACCGGCCCCCGCCCCCTCCCGCCAGCCCCCGCTCCGTGCAGTTAGTGAGACAAACAACATCCGAGTATATGAACCGATGCTTAACCATTGTGAAGGCTATAAGACCAGTGAGACCCAAATAGTATCATAGTCTGGGCCCTTTCGACGCAAAGTACCAGATACGCTAATCTGGGCTCTTTGGCACTTGAAACTTTCTTATCTGATGCTAGCTATCGGTTACTCCTCTTGTAGTATACTTTGCGATAGCATTCTATATTCGCTAAATATCTACTGTGTCGACAAAATAACAAATTCGTAAAACATGTAGGTATATGAAAATTCGACATGTGAATGTTTGACTTTGTGTTTGCATGCATACAGTAAAAATGTTTTACAATGTTCATTATATCTCAGCTTTACACAGTTTACTGATTAGCAGCGAAATATGGAATCAGTTTGTATGTATCTATAAGAGTAAAATGAGATTTTTATGATTTTTATCTTAGAATTATCAATATCGAAGAAAACCTTCATTCATATCAAGAGCTGATGAACAAATGGTTTTTTGAATGATTACAAATGAATTAGCGAGAATCCTCTTTATGCTACGGATTATAAGTGAAAGAAGAACAACGTTATTGCTATAACTATAAGATGTGAAACGATATTTGTGACGCTAACTGTACTTGCACTAGAGCTGGCGAAAATTGTGAATTGATGTTTATTATAAGAATAAAATATAAGTTATTAGGTTATTTGGGTGTCAAACATCTGCGAATCCAGCTACTTTATTTTTGACTTTATACTCTAATTAGCCCTTGTAAATGCGACGTTATTTTTAAATATTCGTGTGTATTGTATTAGGTAAAAGTGAATGTTATAATTCGCATATGATTGGCGCCCGTCTCATAGTAACTACGCTTCGTTTCGTTCGATATTATGATGGAGAGTTCCGCACAGGGTAACAGCGAGCTCTTGTAACTTATACACTGCGGGTTTTGTGCATTTCGTGAATTTTGTGGTCATATCACAATATTAGCTTTTACAAGAAATATATCCACCCCTATCGAAATCCTTGAACAACACACCTGTAAGAAGTAAGAAGAATGTTCGATGTTTATGAATACTACAATTTATTGTCAATAAGTTATCGTATGCTGATAAAAGCACAATCAGCATTAAAGCTATAAATAAGTAATCTTAAAAACCATAAATAATTCAAGAATTGATACAAAACCTGTCGAAATCAGGACCAGTGCACACGGCTTTACTTACAACTCGAATAAAAACACTTTATTAAATTCAGTAATACTCGTAGCATTTTTTACTTTTTTTATGTTACTTTTTTTAGATCCTAGTTCAATTGAATAAGCTAAAGATACACGCACCAACCGCGTTGTCAGAGATCCCAGACCCTTGTATTTGCATGAGTATCCACTTGAATTATTGAGCTTAAGTGCCAAACCGAAACTTGAGGAGTGTTGGATGACGGAGCGGTAATGCAATACAGGGGTCAGTTTTAGAACTTGTATTTCTAGTAATGTTTCAATTAGGCTAAGATATTGTGAATCTCATTTGCTGTTAAAACTGATTTGAAAATAGATTTTTGTAATCTGAAACATTCTAAATTTAATAAGTAATATGAAATGTTGGTAGTTAATAAAAATATGCTGTAAGAATAAATTGGTGTTTTAAGTTAGATTCGATCAAACTTTGTTGTCACTGCCTTAGACTGATGTTTTCAATGAAGATTTTTTCTATGTTTAAAAATGAGTATTATAGAAAAAAACGTAAGTTTAATTAAAGATAAGTTACTAAACTATTGTTGTTATTATTATAACAACTGATTGTTGTTGTAAATTATTTGAATTTAAAGATTTTACGTAAGACATTTTACAGTAAGAAATAATAGTATGTGTGATTTTGATTTTTAGAGCCTTTTTTTAATAATTAATTTTTGAATTGATTTTTTTCATAGCTTTTATAAGTAGGTAGATTATTATTATTAAGTTTGACGCGTGCAAATATGATATTATAATCAGCAGTATTTCTTTATTATGTGTAGCAAAAGTGATATAATTTTATTGAGGCTTGGATTGGATAACTTAAATAAATGTATCATTTATTTCTGTAAACTTTTGAGTTTCTGACATTGATTGCAGCCTGTGTGAAGTATAGTCAGAATTATATTTTGGTGTATTTTTTAGATATTTACATTTAAAAAGATCATGGTCAGGTTTTCTATTACTGTACATAAGATATAACATAATTTGTGATCACCTCACCTCTTCCTACAAAACAAACTGTAAATATTGCCCAACATGACATCTCATTATGTATTCACAGGAAAATTTGAAGTGCATTTAATATTTTTATATGTATCTGGAATATTTGCTAGCCATACTTAATAAAAATATTAGATGGAATTATATGAGAATTTTATTTTTTATGATATAGCTCTATTTAGCTCAAACCCCTATTAAGTTACATAACAAGAGACAGCCTTGGTCAGACAGTTAATGACAGGGGTCAATTTGAATTTTTGTCTGCAGCTTTCTGCTTGTTTGGCTGCTTTCTATTCTGCTATAACATCAGATGGAATCAAGGACACATACCTTACACATACAATACAATACAAATATTCTTTGACACCAAAAGAAAACACAACAACGGGTAAAAACACAATGGGTAAATAGACACAAATTTGAGTCAACAGGCGGCCTTATTGCTAAGGTAGCAATCTCTACCAGGCAACCTTCGTTTAAGAAAACGTCAAAACAGATAGTGTATGGCGGGTTGGCGGCATAATAAATTGAAATGTATAATTACATACACATACTTCATAATTATTACATACTTCTTAGTGACCAGTGGCACTAATTCCAACAATATAGAATTGGCTAAGCTGAAACAAACATCCTTAAAAGGCTGGCTGGCCGAAATAGCTTTAATGCAGAGGTCTAACTGCTATAGGTATGAAAGAGGACTTGAGATGAAGAACCTATCTAGTAGAAACAATAGGCATTATACAGGTGACAGGCTACATTTTGCCATGAGATTTTTTATTTATTTATATATAGGAGAAGTAGCAAATCCATAATTACTTAGATTCTATAGCTTTGTGGGCGAAAAAAGAGAAACCACATTTAGTAAAGTTTTATTTTATTTACTAGCTTCTACTTCCTTATTTGTATCTCTTTTCTGGATGAACCTCAGCTGTTTCTTCCTCATCCTCTTTAGTTTTGCTGTGTTTGTTATAACCTGGACAATCTCGGCCTTCTTCTTGTTCTCTTCTGCTCTTAGTATATTCTGCCGTCTCCTCTCCTTTCGCTCCAACTCCTTCCGTTTCAATTCTTCTTGTTTCTGTTTAGAAAGTTCTTTCGCTCTTAGTAACTCTAACCTCAGCGCAGTTTTCTTTTGAAAGTCTAACTGCAGGCCTTTGGTCTTGTTCATTCTGGCAAATCTAAAATTGAAATTTCGTTAATAGATAGACAGTGCGGATATCACTATAAAAATATTTGAATTTTAAGTGGCATTTACCTTTCTTTTTGGCTTTTCCAAAATCGTCCAGACTTAGGTTTCCCTCTTATAACATCTTGTTTCTTTTCCTTGGCAATATGTTTTGATGCTGAACTAACCTTCCGAGTTTTTTCAGTTGATGTACTATCTATGTTATTTTCTTTACAGTTTTTGATATTAGCAATGATTTCCTGCACTATCTCGTTGGATTCTACAGACATTTTGTTTGACTGATTTTGCTTCAGTTTTTACAAAAAATACAACACGAACCACATGGAACAGCATGGAACGGATGACGGATGGAAATTATCAATAAACCTTTTTTTTTAAGTTGGTTCTTCAAAAAGGTTCCTTATGGGAAAGGCATAGGATTCAATCAAAGTCAAAGCCCATACAAATGAAGAATGAAATAAAAGTAAGTACCTACTCACTCACTCATTCATTCGTTTCGTTTTTATTTTTTTAGTTTTTCTTTCTCCCTTATAGGAAAGGCAAAGGGATCTAAGCAATGTCTTTGTGAAATGTCTTTAAGTTCAGTCATTATTTCTTCAGTTTCATTTCGTCGTCTTTAGTCTTAGAGCAACGCCGGCCTTCCGGTACGGAAGGCCGGCGTTGCTCTAAGTCTTTAGTCATTTCTTGCATCCATGTTAAACGTCTTCAGTAGTTTCATTTCTTTACGGGATCATTGAAATGCAAGGGTGGTTCTTACATTCCAATGATACTGAAGTTTAACGCGGGGTATCAAACCAGAAACAGCTAACCACTCATTATTTCTCACTTTCATTGAATAGTTCTTCTTTAACGGCACATTATCGCACTAATTCCACCATATTAACACCACAATTACCATGAAAAACTAATTTTAAAAATGACGAAACAATGAACCCGCCATATTTTCTCTCGATTCCCGCGTAAAACTCTTCATTCGTTTCGGCTGAGTGAATGAACGCTCTCGGAACGCCATGTTTAGGGATTGCAATCCAGTATCATTTTCAATTACAATCACGTCATGTGGCCCTTTGTTCATTAATTAAGGAGACTAATTAGTCCCTCAGTGACGCAAAAAACATTTCTTATTTTGATATCTAAACCATAAGTGACGCTTCTTTGTAAGAATGATTGGCATTTGAAACTGGTACACACGAAATGACGCTTGAAATTTTGGATGCTGGAAAAATCAAAAACTAGCCAAAGAAAGTTCAATTTGACTGTAATGTTGCACAGTGACGCAGCAATAAATAATATCTAGCACTCGAACAACATACGAAACACAAAGGATTTCATGAAATTCTTTTTTAAACATGATCCACACAGAATCCTGTGGATCAGTTTTCATTTGTCAATATTTCGACAAATATACCATTTGGAGACAGATTAAGTATACTAGCACCGTCACGTATGATACGTGACGGGACCCAACATCTGAAATCCACTCTCGTAACAACATATAATTAGAAAAAGCAGAAACAAGATTTCAAACCGTCATTTCCTGTGGCCCATGTTTGATACCGTCACATTAGCTGAATTTTGCCTTAATTAGGTTGTAAAGCTATTCATAGCAAAGAAAACTTCCGTCACTGAGGTTCTAGATTTATCTGAAACCAATCGGTGCAGTATTTACGATATAATTCGAAATTAAAATTTGTATGAAATCTTTAAGATAGGGTGACAACAATGTACGTAAAATTATGGATAGAAAGGCTTTCTTGATATAATAACTGTACTCAGTCAGTTAATTAGTTTTACAACTTTGTTTTTTATCAAATTTAGGGAAATACCGATTTATTTCTAGTTTTATAAAATAATTCTAATAGGAATTTTTAAAGGCCGACTAGAAAAATAAAAAAAACTCTGTGGTGGAAATTCCATTAAACTAATTTAGTAATAGAAATGGTTGAGAAATGGTCGCCCGCCCCCATCGCAGGCCTTTTTTTTCTGGTCAAGGCTTTTATATTTAAGTAAAGATTAAAGTTTTACAATGAAAATAATAATAGAGCAGGTTATTATTTATTTTGGCAGCATTACTTTATCTGAAACCAAAACAACAGACTTTTTGTATTTCTATATTTTAACGTTTTTATGCCTGTCTATTACTAGTTTTTTTTAATATTTTTATTTTGATCAGTTGATCTAGCCAGAGAGGTGGGAGAAAGTCTCGCTTCAGTTGATCTTTGATCTATGGTTTATTAGCTGAAATTATTATTTATTTTTTGTGAATCATCCTGGCAACATTAACGTTAACATAACATAAATTTTAAGCCATCAAAAAATAGTATTTTCATATCAATTCCAGGCCAGAATAAAACAAAAATCTAAAAAAGTTATTGTTAGACACTATTCTCACAAAATATTAGTAAAGTTTGGATAATTTTATTTAAAGCCTGACCAAAGAAATATGACACCTGCTCTGGGGGCGCCACGTGTGTATTTTTACGACTATGGCAACAATTTCCCTTATAAAATTAGTTCCTCTGAAATTCCGCAATATGGCGAGGTGTCATATTTCTTTGGTCGGGCTATAAATACATTTATGCAAGTAAAACAAATTAATAGTAGTAATTTACTAAGTAGTAGTAGTAATTTACTTTCTAATAATTTATTTTGGTCAGTTCTTTTTCAAAGGCGAGTATCAACCAAATATATAAAACAGTAGCAGGTTATGTTTTTGTAAAATTAATCTAGTATCAAATATATAATACAGTAGCAGTCTTGTGTTTTTGTAAAATTAATCTAATTGTTTACTTGCAGGTAGTGAAGTAGGTATATTTTGAGAACATACGTTCAATACAATAAAATTGTTAAGCATTGGATGTTCAGGCAAGAACTCTTTAACGGGACACCACCACATGATCCACA
>OX419600.1:4261449-4421367 GCA_948473455.1 Teleiodes luculella | reverse complement strand
TTTTTGCAAGCGCCGCAACGCTCGGTAAGCTATTAAAATGAAAGTAGCATTCGAAGTTGTAATAAATCAATAAGTGCACCTTCTGTAGCAACTATCGTTTATTCCGTGCCTTTGCACAGTGTAAATAATCGAAAGTCCAGTAATACATCGATTTTGCGACACAAGAATAAGATCATTAAAAAAAACCATCGAATCGAGAAAAATCGATTGTAAGTTTTTAGTGAAAAGGTACAGCACTATTACTCGCAGTGCGTTCCTTTCAAATCAGATCAATGTTTTTTTTTTAATAATAAATAAGTGATACAACAGTTAAAACTCTTTATTTGGACATACAAAACTATTTTCGAGAGTAGGATTTTTATGGCGCTAGTTGAGTGTCAACAGTTTTTGTAAAACGGAACGACATAATCATGGTCTCCAATAAAATAAAAAAAAGAGTACTATTAATCGTTTAATTAATTCCTGAAAGTTGTAGGAGATTATTCAACACGTCATAATTAATGATTGAATATTGTAATGTTATTAGCTGGTGAGAAGTTTAATGACATGAATGACATGCTTAGGGCAGTGGTTTAGCCATCTCATTTTTAGGTCATTTGTTACAGTATGGCGTTTTTACAGGGGTCTTAGTACACAATGACAAAAAGGAAAATGATGGTCATAGCGCTGGTACAGGCGGCCCAACCGCGAAAAAAAAAAAATGCAGATTTTCGGCGGTATGGCGACCATTTGGAGCCGTCCGAAAAGTATGGCATGGTGATTGTCGTAAATGGCTGCACGAAGATGATCAAACTGTGCAAAAATTACCCTGGTACACAAATGGTTGAATTTTTAATTTATTAACTAGTATGGCGGGCTGTAAGTCACACCGGAGAAGTATGGCATGACACTGTCGTCTAGTTATTTTTACGGGCTATCGAAAATAATAAAATTTTTGTGGTAGGTACAAATCGTTTGACTTTCGTAATTTTTTCGACTAGTTCACTAACGCCCACGCGATTGGGCCGCCAGTACCAGCGCTATGACCATCATTTTTCTTTTTGTCATTGCGTACTAAGACCCCTGTAAAACCGCCATACTGTAACAAATGACCTAAAAATTTCTGTCATCATCTCCCGGCCTATTAGCCTGGTACAAATGGTTTATGAAAAGGAAAAGTATGGCATGACACTACTGTCTAGTTATTTTTTACGGGCTATCGGAAAATACTAAAATTTTTGTGTAACAAATCGTCTGACTTCCGTAAATTATCCGACAAGTTCCCATAACGCCCACGTGATTGGGCCGCCAGTACCAGCGCTATGACCATCATTAATCTTTTCGTCATTACGTACTAAGACCCCTGTAAAACCGCCATACTGTAACAAATGACCTAAAAATTTCCTGGTCTACTATGTGAACTAAACGAGTTTGTTACGTACTATCACAGAGTAACCAGTTCGTACTATGGCGGACACTTCCTCCTGAGCTCCACTAAGTCTATTTTTGCTTGCACGTGAATAGGTGCTAGTCTTCTATACTATAATAAAACTGAAAAATTGGCGTGTCTGTACATTGGATTTGTTTTTTAAAAAACTTATTGTAGGTGATAAAGGGAGTGTAGCAGAATACAAAAATACAAGTTTTGAAAGAAATATCCGTCTCTCGTCTGTTTGTACACGATTCTGTTTGTTTGTCATCTTACAAGAAGAAAAAATAAATCATTGTAACGCATTTTAGGATTCACCTCGCCTTAAAACCTTAATTATTAATCCCCGACGAAAAAGAGGGGTGTTATTATAAGTTTGGCGTGTCTGTCTGTCTGTGGCATCGTAGCTCCTAAACGGATGCGCTGATTTCGATCTAGTTTTTTTTTGTTTGCAAGATGTCACAATCGGGAGTGTTCTTAGCTATGATCCAAGAGAATATCTTCAGCCATTTGAAGACTATTAGCTCTTTTCTAGTCGTTGAAAGGATCAAGTAACGGTTTTGTGTCAAGGGTTATTTTTTTTTAAATATTTAGTGTTATTTATTATTTATGCTTGTGTCGAAAAGGTACGACCAATCAAGCTTCACCGGACTTGACTTGATTATAGTAACGTACATATTGTGGTCCGTGTTGTATTCCAGTAATAGCGTGCGCGGCGCTCGCGTTCCTGCTGACGCCGCTGTGCCAGTACGTGGCGGGCACCGCGGGGATGGGCGCGGGGCGCGGGGCGGTGTGCGGGCGCTACTCGCCGCCGGAGGTCGCCGCCGCCACGCTCGCCGCCGCCATCGTCTGCGTCTGGGTGCTCACCGGCCACTGGCTGCTCATGGACGGTGAGTGTCATGAACTCTTTTGAATTGACCTATGCTTGTGTCGAAAAGGTACGACAAATCAAGCTTCACCGGACTTGCGGGGGAGTGGAAGACTCTACCCCAAAAATAAGTCATATACCAACTAGTCTAGGGGCGGCTCGAGGGAGCCTCGGACCACGGCCTAGCGCGTTGATATTGAAAAATATCGTGAAGGAGACGACGCCTGAGGGGCTCCGTCTCTGATTTTCAACTTTGATTTTGGTTCTGGCCGCGCCCCCGCCGGCGGGTGCGGGCGTTGTTACCTGAAGGGTAAAAAAGTGTCATGAACTCATGAGTATTGAGTGCTTGTACATGGTGCAAGTAGCTTGCGCATGTTGAGTCAAATTTGACTTCGTTTGGACACGCGAAGTACAGTAAACTGACGACTAAGGTGACCCCCCAGAGGCGCCGTTAAGCGCTATCTATCGCTACAAAGGGGCAGAAAATAACGAAATAATGGCTAGTTAAGAATGTGTTGATTATTTCAACGGTCTCTCTATGTTACAGCGTGGCAAAAGTAGCGTGGCGTGTCGGGGGGGGGGTTACCTTATTCGTCAGCTTACTGTACATACATTAACCACATCTAATCAAATCTATATCCGAGCGACCTATACTTAATTATTTAAGGACGGCCATGAAATATTTTACAATTTTTGTGCTTTCAAACGAAGTCAATTGACTCAACATGCGCAAGCTACTTGCACCGTGTTGATGTACCCTTATCGTTACCAGTGGTAGGAAAGAGGGGGCCGTTGTCTAACCTATTGTTCTGTGCATCATCAGGCTGAAAGGTTCTTAAATGGCGGATGACGTAGTGTGGGCAGGCCCCCCACGAGGTGGACCGACGATCTGGTGAGGGTCGCGGGAAGCCGCTGGATGCCAGCAGCGCTAGACCGATCATTTATGTCCGGGAGTGGACGTGTTTCGGCTGAGATGATGATGATGAATGTTTGGGTGTGGTGTTCCAGCGATGGGCATGGGCCTGTGCGTGACGTTCATCGCGCTGATCCGGCTGCCGTCGCTGAAGGTGTCCACGCTGCTGCTGACGGGGCTGCTGCTTTACGACGTGTTCTGGGTCTTCTTCTCCTCCTACATCTTCACCACCAACGTCATGGTCAAGGTGGCTACCAGGTAACAACCATTACTTCTTCCTGACACCTGCCTATTGTACGAGTACCTATAATGTCAGATACAGGAGCCCCAAACTGTTTGAATTACCCTTGATCGATAACATTTTTCAAAGAAGTCTCTATTCACCGATCTCCAGTAGAAAAAAGTTTATTTTTGCCGAGACGTTAACTCGTCGACGGCTTGGTTCGCCGAAATATCACTGTCAATGTCACTGCTAAATAAAACTACATAACGAACATAACGAATCACTAATTACTAATCACTATGAATTCGTGCAAATAAATGTTTTGATTTAATTTGAATTGATCCGGAGCACAGATAATATAATACTAGTTACATCCGGAGTAACTTATTTGTCTTCCGAAGCCCGGAATCATTTACTTTTCAGACAATCAGATGAATCAGTCAACAGATTGCGTATTAAAAGTATAGATGTGTACGGATTTTAAATCAAATCTGTGTGTTGTTGGGCAGGCCTGCGGAGAACCCGATGAACGTGGTGGCGCGGCGGCTGGCGCTGGGCGGGGCCATGCGGGACGCGCCCAAGCTGTCGCTGCCCGCCAAGCTCGTGTTCCCCTCCATGCATCACCAGGGACACTTCTCCATGCTCGGTCAGTTATATAACCCAATGAGCGTGGTGGTAGTGGCGGCTGCGGGACGCGCCCAAGCTGTCGCTGCCCGCCAAGCTCGTGTTCCCCTCCATGCATCACCAGGGACACTTCTCCATGCTCGGTCAGTTATATAACCCAATGAGCGTGGTGGTAGTGGCGGCTGCGGGACGCGCCCAAGCTGTCGCTGCCCGCCAAGCTCGTGTTCCCCTCCATGCATCACCAGGGACACTTCTCCATGCTCGGTCAGTTATATAACCCAATGAGCGTGGTGGTAGTGGCGGCTGCGGGACGCGCCCAAGCTGTCGCTGCCCGCCAAGCTCGTGTTCCCCTCCATGCATCACCAGGGACACTTCTCCATGCTCGGTCAGTTATATAACCCAATGAGCGTGGTGGTAGTGGCGGCTGCGGGACGCGCCCAAGCTGTCGCTGCCCGCCAAGCTCGTGTTCCCCTCCATGCATCACCAGGGACACTTCTCCATGCTCGGTCAGTTATATAACCCAATGAGCGTGGTGGTAGTGGCGGCTGCGGGACGCGCCCAAGCTGTCGCTGCCCGCCAAGCTCGTGTTCCCCTCCATGCATCACCAGGGACACTTCTCCATGCTCGGTCAGTTATATAACCCAATGAGCGTGGTGGTAGTGGCGGCTGCGGGACGCGCCCAAGCTGTCGCTGCCCGCCAAGCTCGTGTTCCCCTCCATGCATCACCAGGGACACTTCTCCATGCTCGGTCAGTTATATAACCCAATGAGCGTGGTGGTAGTGGCGGCTGCGGGACGCGCCCAAGCTGTCGCTGCCCGCCAAGCTCGTGTTCCCCTCCATGCATCACCAGGGACACTTCTCCATGCTCGGTCAGTTATATAACCCAATGAGCGTGGTGGTAGTGGCGGCTGCGGGACGCGCCCAAGCTGTCGCTGCCCGCCAAGCTCGTGTTCCCCTCCATGCATCACCAGGGACACTTCTCCATGCTCGGTCAGTTATATAACCCAATGAGCGTGGTGGTAGTGGCGGCTGCGGGACGCGCCCAAGCTGTCGCTGCCCGCCAAGCTCGTGTTCCCCTCCATGCATCACCAGGGACACTTCTCCATGCTCGGTCAGTTATATAACCCAATGAGCGTGGTGGTAGTGGCGGCTGCGGGACGCGCCCAAGCTGTCGCTGCCCGCCAAGCTCGTGTTCCCCTCCATGCATCACCAGGGACACTTCTCCATGCTCGGTCAGTTATATAACCCAATGAGCGTGGTGGTAGTGGCGGCTGCGGGACGCGCCCAAGCTGTCGCTGCCCGCCAAGCTCGTGTTCCCCTCCATGCATCACCAGGGACACTTCTCCATGCTCGGTCAGTTATATAACCCAATGAGCGTGGTGGTAGTGGCGGCTGCGGGACGCGCCCAAGCTGTCGCTGCCCGCCAAGCTCGTGTTCCCCTCCATGCATCACCAGGGACACTTCTCCATGCTCGGTCAGTTATATAACCCAATGAGCGTGGTGGTAGTGGCGGCTGCGGGACGCGCCCAAGCTGTCGCTGCCCGCCAAGCTCGTGTTCCCCTCCATGCATCACCAGGGACACTTCTCCATGCTCGGTCAGTTATATAACCCAATGAGCGTGGTGGTAGTGGCGGCTGCGGGACGCGCCCAAGCTGTCGCTGCCCGCCAAGCTCGTGTTCCCCTCCATGCATCACCAGGGACACTTCTCCATGCTCGGTCAGTTATATAACCCAATGAGCGTGGTGGTAGTGGCGGCTGCGGGACGCGCCCAAGCTGTCGCTGCCCGCCAAGCTCGTGTTCCCCTCCATGCATCACCAGGGACACTTCTCCATGCTCGGTCAGTTATATAACCCAATGAGCGTGGTGGTAGTGGCGGCTGCGGGACGCGCCCAAGCTGTCGCTGCCCGCCAAGCTCGTGTTCCCCTCCATGCATCACCAGGGACACTTCTCCATGCTCGGTCAGAGATCCACTACACTTGCCTTTATACCACTGACACAACTGTTCATCATACTTCATACTAATATTATAAAGACTCCTGGAACTAATGTTATTACCCAAAGCACCACGCAAATCATCACTTTAAATTGTTCGCGGACCAAATGTTGGCTCCTGCGGACCACTGGTTTGGAAACGCTGATCTAGTGGCTCTATTTCCGCAATTCGACGACAAATTCCGCCTTTTTTCATATTGCTACACGAGTCAACTATCATAACGATGTTTGTTTTTGCATAATAAATATTCCTAATTAGTAATAACATTGTTTACGTTCCAGGTTTGGGCGACATAGTGATGCCGGGGCTGTTGCTATGCTTCGTCCTCCGCTACGACGCGTACAAGAAGGCGACCCTCGTGTGCCAAATGGGCCAGGTGCCGGGACCCAGGTCCATGGTATGATATAACATTACTCTACTCATTACATAGTGATGCCGGGGCTGTTGCTATGAGTAGCCTATGTCATTTTTATGTTATTATGTTATTCATCCCCTTCTCTTCTACATCTAAATCTGTGCGAAAAATCAAGTCATACCGTTGCTTAGTATCAGTGTAAAAGAAGGACAAAATCGCTTTTGCGTTTTACGAGTATAATAACAGTAATGGATGTTGTTTGCAGGGCTCCCGGCTGACGTACTTCCACTGTTCACTGCTGGGCTACTTCCTGGGCCTGCTCACGGCCACGGTGTCCGCCGAGGTGTTCAAGGCGGCGCAGCCCGCGCTGCTGTACCTCGTGCCCTTCACACTGCTGCCGCTACTCACCATGGCCTACGTCAAGGTAGGACTGCCCACTGCCCACTGCCCACTGCTGGGCTACTTCCGCCGAGGTGTTCAAGGCGGCGCAGCCCGCGCTGCTGTACCTCGTGCCCTTCACACTGCTGCCGCTACTCACCATGGCCTACGTCAAGGTAGGACTGCCCACTGCCCACTGCCCACTGCTGGGCTACTTCCGCCGAGGTGTTCAAGGCGGCGCAGCCCGCGCTGCTGTACCTCGTGCCCTTCACACTGCTGCCGCTACTCACCATGGCCTACGTCAAGGTAGGACTGCCCACTGCCCACTGCCCACTGCTGGGCTACTTCCGCCGAGGTGTTCAAGGCGGCGCAGCCCGCGCTGCTGTACCTCGTGCCCTTCACACTGCTGCCGCTACTCACCATGGCCTACGTCAAGGTAGGACTGCCCACTGCCCACTGCCCACTGCTGGGCTACTTCCGCCGAGGTGTTCAAGGCGGCGCAGCCCGCGCTGCTGTACCTCGTGCCCTTCACACTGCTGCCGCTACTCACCATGGCCTACGTCAAGGTAGGACTGCCCACTGCCCACTGCCCACTGCTGGGCTACTTCCGCCGAGGTGTTCAAGGCGGCGCAGCCCGCGCTGCTGTACCTCGTGCCCTTCACACTGCTGCCGCTACTCACCATGGCCTACGTCAAGGTAGGACTGCCCACTGCCCACTGCCCACTGCTGGGCTACTTCCGCCGAGGTGTTCAAGGCGGCGCAGCCCGCGCTGCTGTACCTCGTGCCCTTCACACTGCTGCCGCTACTCACCATGGCCTACGTCAAGGTAGGACTGCCCACTGCCCACTGCCCACTGCTGGGCTACTTCCGCCGAGGTGTTCAAGGCGGCGCAGCCCGCGCTGCTGTACCTCGTGCCCTTCACACTGCTGCCGCTACTCACCATGGCCTACGTCAAGGTAGGACTGCCCACTGCCCACTGCCCACTGCTGGGCTACTTCCGCCGAGGTGTTCAAGGCGGCGCAGCCCGCGCTGCTGTACCTCGTGCCCTTCACACTGCTGCCGCTACTCACCATGGCCTACGTCAAGGTAGGACTGCCCACTGCCCACTGCCCACTGCTGGGCTACTTCCGCCGAGGTGTTCAAGGCGGCGCAGCCCGCGCTGCTGTACCTCGTGCCCTTCACACTGCTGCCGCTACTCACCATGGCCTACGTCAAGGTAGGACTGCCCACTGCCCACTGCCCACTGCTGGGCTACTTCCGCCGAGGTGTTCAAGGCGGCGCAGCCCGCGCTGCTGTACCTCGTGCCCTTCACACTGCTGCCGCTACTCACCATGGCCTACGTCAAGGTAGGACTGCCCACTGCCCACTGCCCACTGCTGGGCTACTTCCGCCGAGGTGTTCAAGGCGGCGCAGCCCGCGCTGCTGTACCTCGTGCCCTTCACACTGCTGCCGCTACTCACCATGGCCTACGTCAAGGTAGGACTGCCCACTGCCCACTGCCCACTGCTGGGCTACTTCCGCCGAGGTGTTCAAGGCGGCGCAGCCCGCGCTGCTGTACCTCGTGCCCTTCACACTGCTGCCGCTACTCACCATGGCCTACGTCAAGGTAGGACTGCCCACTGCCTACTGTATTTTAGATTTGGAGTCCTTCATGATGTGTTTCGTATCAACGCGCTAATAAGCCAAGATCCTAGCCACTCTCGTCCCCGCCTCTAGACGCGTTGGTTATACAGGGTGTCTCAGAACGATCCAACTATTACAATGCTATATAGTTAAAATAAAAACTTTTTGTAACTAATATTTATTAATACCATCAAACAGAAAAATTATGAAATTTTACTTTTTAAAAATGACATTGTTCAAATGGCGTCCGTTTAGTTGTCGGCATTCCTCGAATCTTTCACGAAAATTACGGAAGATTTTTCTTAGAAGTTGTCGAGAAATCAAGCTTATCTTTTCTTCGATATTTCTTTTTAAATGTGCCAAATTTCGTGGATTGTCCTCGTAGACAACGCTGTTAAGATAACCCCATAAAAAAAATCTGGTGGGGTCAGATCGGGGCTTCGAGGCGGCCACTCAATGTCACCCCTCCGTGAAATGACCTTTTTATGGAAGATTTCGTGTAATGCTGCTAGTGAATTGTTGAGATCGATTGTTTTCATAATAAGCACGAACACAAAACGAACGATGTTCTCCCGCGTAAATCATGGCGGCAATTAAAAATTTAAGAACGGATCAGGCACAGGACACTCACTACATACAGCCAATTCGCTTAATTTGCGTTTCGTTCACTCTCGAAATAGTCGGATCGTTCTGAGACACCCTGTATGAACACAGGTAGAGCTCTCCGCGATCCCGCAAGCAAGGTGAAGCTTAATACGCCGATGAAGCACAGTACAGGTTTGTTTTGTGCAACGACTTAATGACTTCTCTGCAACCGAGTGTATGTGAAACAAAAGTAGGGATGAAGGCTACTGACGGCGCTATTTGTATAGCTGGTTTTTGCGAGACAGTGAGCTTGCTGTAGACTCAGTACAATACGGTATAAAGTTGCAACTTGATATTGCAGGGTGATCTCAGAAGGATGTGGAGCGAGCCGTTCATCCAACCCCCCGCCGGCAAGGGCGCCGCTGACTTCGACGTGTGACTGCCCCCCGCCCCCCGCGCGTGACGTCACACCGGCCCCCGCCCCCTCCCTCGCCCGCCAACACCCGCTCCGTGCAGTTAGTGAGACAAACATCCGAGTATATGAACCGATGCTTAACCATTGTGAAGGCTATAAGACCAGTGAGACCCAAATGGAATTTTAGTCTCGGCCCTTTCGACGCAAAGCACCAGGTACTCAATATATGGGCTCTTTGGCACTTGAAACTTTCTTATCTGATGCTAGCTATCGGTTACTCCTCTTGTAGTATACTTTGCGATAGCATTCTATATTCGCTAAATATCTACTGTGTCGACAAAATAACAAATTCGTAAAACATGTAGGTATATGAAAATTCGACATGTGAATGTTTGACTTTGTGTTTGCATGCATACAGTAAAAATGTTTTACAATGTTCATTATATTTCAGCTTTACACAGTTTACTGATTGGCAGCCAAATATGGAATCAGTTTGTATTTATCTATAAGATTAAAATGAGTTTTTTATGATTTTTATCTTAGAAATATCAATACGAAAGAAAACCTTCATTCATATCAAGAGCTGATGAACAAATGGTTTTTTGAATGATTACTGAATTAGCGAGAATCCTCTTTATACTACTGATTAAAAGTGAAAGAAGAACAACGTTACTGTATAACTATAAGATGTGAAACGATATTTGTGACGCTAACTGTACTTGCACTAGAGCTGGCGAAAATTGTGAATTGATGTTTATTATAAGAATAAAATATAAGTTATTAGGTTATTTGGGTGTCAAACATCTGCGAATCCAGCTACTTTATTTTTGACTTTATACTCTAATTAGCCCTTGTAAATGCGACGTTATTTTTAAATATTCGTGTGTATTGTATTAGGTAAAAGTGAATGTTATAATTCGCATATGATTGGCGCCCGCCTCATAAACTACGCTTCGTTTCGTTCGATATTATGATGGAGAGTTCCGCACAGGGTAACAGCGAGCTCTTGTAACTTATACACTGCGGGTTTTGTGCATTTCGTGAATTTTGTGGTCATATCACAATATTAGCTTATATTGTAAAAATTTACAAGAAATATATCCACCCCTATCAAAATACTTGAACAACACACCTGTAAGAAGTAAGAAAAATGTTCGATGTTTATGACTACTACAATTTATTGTCAATAAGTTATCGTATGCTGATAAAGGCACAATCAGCATTAAAGCTATAATAAGTAATCTTAAAAACCATAAATAATTCAAGAATTGATACAAAACCTGTCGAAATCAGGACCAGTGCACACGGCTTTACTTACAACTCGAATAAAAACACTTTATTAAATTCAGTAATACTCGTAGCATTTTTTACTTTTTTTATGTTACTTTTTTTAGATCCTAGTTCAATTGAATAAGCTAAAGATACACGCACCAACCGCGTTGTCAGAGATCCCAGACCCTTGTATTTGCATGAGTATCCACTTGAATTATTGAGCTTAAGTGCCAAACCGAAACTTGAGGAGTGTTGGATGACGGAGCGGTAATGCAATACAGGGGTCAGTTTTAGAACTTGTATTTCTAGTAATGTTTCAATTAGGCTAAGATATTGTGAATCTCATTTGCTGTTAAAACTGATTTGAAAATAGATTTTTGTAATCTGAAACATTCTAAATTTAATAAGTAATATGAAATGTTGGTAGTTAATAAAAATATGCTGTAAGAATAAATTGGTGTTTTAAGTTAGATTCGATCAAACTTTGTTGTCACTGCCTTAGACTGATGTTTTCAATGAAGATTTTTTCTATGTTTAAAAATGAGTATTATAGAAAAAAACGTAAGTTAAATTAAAGATAAGTTACTAAACTATTGTTGTTATTATTATAACAACTGATTGTTGTTGTAAATTATTTGAATTTAAAGATTTTACGTAAGACATTTTACAGTAAGAAATAATAGTATGTGTGATTTTGATTTTTAGAGCCTTTTTTTAATAATTAATTTTTGAATGGATTTTTTTCATAGCTTTTATAAGTAGGTAGATTATTATTATTAAGTTTGACGCGTGCAAATATGATATTATAATCAGCAGTATTTCTTTATTATGTGTAGCAAAAGTGATATAATTTTATTGAGGCTTGGATTGGATAACTTAAATAAATGTATCATTTATTTCTGTAAACTTTTGAGTTTCTGACATTGATTGCAGCCTGTGTGAAGTATAGTCAGAATTATATTTTGGTGTATTTTTTAGATATTTACATTTAAAAAGATCATGGTCAGGTTTTCTATTACTGTACATAAGATATAACATAATTTGTGATCACCTCACCTCTTCCTACAAAACAAACTGTAAATATTGCCCAACATGACATCTCATTATGTATTCACAGGAAAATTTGAAGTGCATTTAATATTTTTATATGTATCTGGAATATTTGCTAGCAATACTTAATAAAAATATTAGATGGAATTATATGAGAATTTTATTTTTTATGATATAGCTCTATACGGAAGTGAAACGTGGATAATGACACAACGTGACAGGGAAAGATTGCAGGCCTTTGAGATGTGGTGTTGGTGAAGAATGGAGAAAATCAGCTGGACGGAAAGGAAAAGCAACGAAGATGTCTTACAACTGGTGAATGAGAAAAGGACTATTCTGGGGATTATTGCAGATAGAAGAGGGAAGATGCTGGGTCACTTGATACGACACGACGACTTTGTCAGAAACATCATTGAAGGACAGATAGAAGGGAAAAGGAAGAGAGGACGACCTAGAAGGACATATATGGACCAAATTAAGGAAGGAATAGATGTCGTGTCGTATCAGGAGATCAAAAAGAGGACGGAAGACAGAACAGAGTGGCGTAGACTCCACCGACAAGAGCGAGGCTCTTAAATATGAAGAGAAGCTCTATATAGCTCAAACCCCTATTAAGTTACATAACAAGAGACAGCCTTGGTCAGACAGTTCATGACAGGAGTCAATTTGAATTTTTGTCTGCAGCTTTCTGCTTGTTTGGCTGCTTTCTATTCTGCTATAACATCAGATGGAATCAAGGCACTTTGAATCAAGGACACATACCTTACACATACAATACAATACAAGTATTCTTTGACACCAAAAGAAAACACATAAATATTACAATGGGTAAATAGACAAATTTGAGTCAACAGGCGGCCTTATTGCTAAGGTAGCAATCTCTACCAGGCAACCTTCGTTTAAGAAAACGTCAAAACAGATAGTGTATGGCGGGTTGGCGGCATAATAAATTGAAATGTATAATTACATACACATACTTCATAATTATTACATACTTCTTAGTGACCAGTGGCACTAATTCCAACAATATAGAATTGGCTAATATGAAACAAACATCCTTAAAAGGCTGGCTGGCCGAAATAGCTTTGATGCAGAGGTCTAACTGCTATAGGTATGAAAGAGGACTTGAGATGAAGAACCTATCTAGTAGACACAATAGGCATTATACAGGTGACAGGCTACATTTTGCCATGAGATTTTTTATTTATTTATATATAGGAGAAGTAGCAAATCCATAATTACTTAGATTCTATAGCTTTATGGGCGAAAAAAGAGAAACCACATTTAGTAAAGTTTTATTTTATTTACTAGCTTCTACTTCCTTATTTGTATCTCTTTTCTGGATGAACCTCAGCTGTTTCTTCCTCATCCTCTTTAGTTTTGCTGTGTTTGTTATAACCTGGACAATCTCGGCCTTCTTCTTGTTCTCTTCTGCTCTTAGTATATTCTGCCGTCTCCTCTCCTTTCGCTCCAACTCCTTCTGTTTCAATTCTTCTTGTTTCTGTTTAGAAAGTTCTTTCGCTCTTAGTAACTCTAACCTCAGCGCAGTTTTCTTTTGAAAGTCTAACTGCAGGCCTTTGGTCTTGTTCATTGTGGCAAATCTAAAATTGAAATTTCGTTAATAGATAGACAGTGCGGATATCACTATAAAAATATTTGAATTTTAAGTGGCATTTACCTTTCTTTTTGGCTTTTCCAAAATCGTCCAGACTTAGGTTTCCCTCTTAAAACATCTTGTTTCTTTTCCTTGGCAATATGTTTTGATGCTGAACTAACCTTCCGAGTTTTTTCAGTTGATGTATTATCTATGTTATTGTCTTTACAGTTTTTGATATTAGTAATGATTTCTTGCACTATCTCGTTGGATTCTACAGACATTTTGTTTGACTGATTTTGCTTCAGTTTTTACAAAAAATACAACACGAACCACATGGAACATTGCATGGAACGGATGACGGATGGAAATTATCTTTATCAATAAACCTTTTTTTTTACGTTCTTCAAAAAGGTTCCCTAGGGGAAAGGCATAGGGTTTCTAATCAAAGTCAAAGCCCATACAAATGAAGAATGAAATAAAAGTAAGTACCTATTCACTCACTCATTCATTCGTTTCGGCTGAGTGAATGAACGCTCTTCTTCTTCTTTTCGAGTCTCTCTCTCTAAAACGCTCTCAAGTGCGTTCTGTGGCTTCGAGCGTAGTTGTTTGGGTAAAATTTAACCCGTTTGAGTTGCAACCGAGCCACTGAACGATCGAGTTGTTTTTATAACCTCAAATATTTGACGAGAGAAAATTCTTCTCCTGTCTCAATTGTTTTCTACTTTTATATACATTACAGACGTATTAGACGTCTGTGATATACAAATTTAACAAAATTATTCTAAAGTAACTACGAAACAAAATGGCGGGCTTTTTGAGTCTTTTGACTTTGACATAAATTGCAAGCTTTAAACGTCAAATAGCTGTCAGAGTAAAAATTAACCATCTCATTAGACGGTTGTTTGGTTGTTTCGCTCTGAGCCACGGAACGGGTGAAACTACGCTCTGACAGCTGTCAGGGTAAAATTTCACCGAGCCACGGAACGGTTAGAGCGCGCACCAGAGCGCGCTCGAGTGCACTCGTACGAAGCCACTGAACGCGCCCCAGAACGCCATACCACCGTCACGTATAGCTTGACCCCGAGGCTTGACCATAAAGTGTTGACAAATGGCTGGTTTACACGTATTAAGTGACGAAGTAATTAACTAAATTTTAACTAAATTTTAACTTAATTCTTGCGTGTAAACAACCACTTAAGAGCTCTTTAGTCACAAGTGGTAAGTAAACGATTTAGTGGTTAAGTGAACAAGTGAAATAGAATCTAGTCTATTTTTGATTAAGTAGCCGCGCCTCCCGCACCGCTTGCATTCCCCGGTAGGCGTGGCTTTCTACTAAACTGTCATTTAGTTATGTGTGAACTCAACAATTTAGTGAAGTACTTAAGTAGTACAGTGAACTAAAGAGTGCATAAGTTAGACAAGCGTGTAAACGATCGGTTACTTAAAATTAAGTTAATTTTAACTTCAAATTTAGTTAACTACTTAACAACTTAATACGTGTAAACCAGCCTAAAAAAGGGGGGCGCTACTATCGTTTGCATGGCAACATCTATACTAGGACCTTAATGAATTTGATACTTGTATTTTTTTATAATAAGGAATGTTACTAAGTATGTAAAATCACTTGAAACTTTGTTACAGTAGAGCTTTTATATATACATATACACTAGTTTTTATTTCATTAAAAAACATCAAGTTGTTTTGATTTTATATGCATTCAAAGTTCCCATAAATATCGAGTCCCGCTGACAGTCACGTGACCGCGTGTGACGTCACATAGCAACACTCCGCTCCGCAGTAGTTTACTCGCGCAGTGTTTTGCTTTATTTCATCGCTTCTAGTTGTATGAATTGAATTAATAATAGATGAAGGGTTCGAAAATGGACAATCAAATAATCTACCTAAAATAGAAGGACTTGGTTGCTCATTATTTAGCGACAATAGTGATTTCTTTGCCGTCGAAAGGCGAGGAGTAAAAATACAAAGGTAAGTTAAGTTAAACTTTTTATACCTAATATAACTCTCGAAAATAGATATTAATATCTGTTCTATAAGTATTCTTTTATTGAAGTACCTAAAATACCCAAGTATTTCATTTCGTAATGCCACTAGCTATAGCTAGAAGTAGGTATCAGAGACCTTAGGTTTTAGGTAATGTAATATAGGTCAATATAAAAATAATAAAACAAAATATAATTTATTGCACAGAACAAAAACAAATACATTAACAATACTCAAAAAGGGAGAAGGCAAGTGGCAGCCTTATCGCTCTAAGCGATTTCTTCCAGGCAACCATTAGGTCTTAAAACCCAAAACTACTAATCCCTACTTAATATTACAAATGCGAAAGTAACTCTGTCTGTCTGTCTGTTACACAGACAGAATAGACCTTGGAGACGGACATAGGCTACTTTTTATCGCGGGAAAACAACTGATTCCCACGGGAAAGATTCGGGCGGAGTCGTGAGGCGGAAACTTGATGAAACTTGATATCTCCGAGCTATCTGACCTTGGGGTTTGATAGAATAGACCTTGGAGATGGATATAGGCTACCTTTTACCGTGGGAAAATCCCTCACTCCCACGGGAAAAAGGTCACCGCGAGTAGAAAGTTTTGATAAAACCTGGTACAGAGATATAATATACCCTAGGGATATGGATAGGCTACATTTTACCGCGGGAAAATACTTTAATCCCACGGGAAAAATAGTAGTACAGGTGAAAAGTTTTGATAAAGATTGGTACAGAGATAAAATAGACCTTGGAGTAGGATATAGATTATCTCTTACCGCGGGAAAATACCTTATTCCCACGGGAAAATGGGAGGTCTGGCAGAAAGTTTTAGTGAAACTTGGTACAGAGATACAAAATATTTTAGGGGGGATAAAGGCTATTATACCGTGGGAAAATATCTCATTCCCACGGGAAATATACCTAGTAGCGCGGCGGGAATTTTTGATGATACTTGGTACAGATATAGAATAGATCTCGGGGGGATGGATTAAGTCTACCTAATACTAGTAGCGCGCGCGGCTACTTTTTCAGGCTAGAAATCATCTCATTCCTACGGGAAAAGTCGAAATCCAACGCGGGCGTAGCCACGGGCGGGCAGCTAGTAGGTACATAAAAAGGTAATCACTACTTATACTTAAGTCAAAATGATCTTCACAACAATAAACTGTGCTTCGATTTCTAACAGGATCTGATCTCTTCATAGCTTGTAATCATTTACTTCGTATTTTGACATCCATTGGAACGACAAAAAATAACTTTTCCGGCGCATTGATAGCCGTATTTGTACATTTTGGCACAACACATGATTTTATGGTATTTGGATTGTTATTTTTTTTTTAATTCAGAAATCCAAGTACAAAATACCTAATAACGCAAGGCAGCCGTACGGAAGAGCGGCAACGGACTGAGCGAGCGTTGCATTATGACGTCACGCGCTTAAACGCGGAATTTCGTCGCGCGCTCACTTTAAACTTCTCTATCTTGGAAACTAATTGACGTATCGAAATAATTCTTTCACTAGTATTTTTTATTTTGAACGGAGAATTTATAAAGCTAACATTCAAAATTAGTGAACATTCTCTATTCGAAATTGCTGAGACACTGGCTGTGAGTGCACCAGAGTGCGAACAAAAAGTGAAATCTAACATTCTGTTATTATATGTATGACATGACTTGGTATTTAATTTTGTTTTGCTATTTTCCTACTAATGTGTTTTTATAAATTATTGGTACTATTGTACAAATGGGTTATTTTAACCTGAAATAAAATAAATAAAATAAAATAAAATGAGCCTTTATTCTTTCATAGATTGCATTGCATTATTAAATTTATTATTTAAATTTAGCATGCTTAGTAAAAAAATATTTCTTATTCCTTCATTGTTATTTCATTCTATGAAAGTCGCCTATTCGGCGTAGGCCTCCCTCAGTCTCCTCCATTCCTCTCTATCCCTCGCTATGGAGAACCAGTACGGGCCACACTTTTCCTTGAAGACATCTTCCCAGCGCTTCCTTGGTCTGCCTCTTTTTCTTTTTTTGTCTCTTGGTATCCAGTTAGGTATTTTTACTCGTCCATTTATTCCATTCTGATTACATGTGCCAGCCCATTTCCATTTCAGATTTCTTATATTTTAGATGGTAAAGTCATCTAATTTTTTTTCGGGCGGCCTAATCTATGCTTTGCAGGCATTGAAAACTTGCCACCGCTTTTGTGCCCTTCATCAATCAAGCGTCGGACAGTACTTTCCGATTTTCCTGTAATCAAATAAAACATTATAATGTAGTGTGTAACGACCAAAATTATGCAGTCGCGCTATATATAAAGCTTCTTTTCTCGAATGTAAACATAACCTCTCAAATTAGATTAATCCGTAGAAAACATCGATGTCGTGATTTTGCTTACTTATTTAACTAACAATTATTGTAATTTATATCGCGAACTACGTATTTCATATAGAATTAGAGTGTATATCGTCGGCTTAAGTCGCAAAGCTCTTAACTCCGTCACACCAAATTTTACAGGAGACTCAAAAAACTTAACTATGAAAAAAATTGTATGAAGACTTGTTTTGTTTATTTTTATAAACAATTATAGTAGCAGGTAGAAATCAGATTTCGAGAAAATAATCGAAGATAAGTCAGTTTAAGTAAATAAAAATGGAGTTACGAGGTTTTACTAAAATAATACTAACATTTTGTAGGAATTAAGTGTTTTGCTACAAGAATAAACGGTTACCAAATCGATTCAAGATAGGATTTTAATGACCGTGACCGTCCTAGCTTTCAAGTTTCGGTAAGTTTTCAAGGGACATTTCTTTTATGGACTGTTTACGCTGCTGCCAGTTCCTTTTTCCTAACAAAGGAAAATAAACGAGACGACGAGACGAGGCATTAATGTAAATGGCGAGTATATCTCACAACTTTGATTTGCCGACGACATAGTTATATGGCTAAGTCGTTGCAGGAGGTCCAGATCATGCTGACCAGCTTGAATTAATCCTCTCGACGAGTTGGTCTTTGTATGAACTTGGAAGACAAAACTTATGTTTAACGCGCATTTCGTACCTGGATCGATTATCGTCGATAAAATACCTCTTGAAATTGACAATTATTATGTCTACCTTGGGCAAAGTAATCAAAGTACCCAGTTGGGTAGAAACTAGATACTTCGTGAGGGAAGCCGATAAAGAATTCAATTAGACTGGGCAACTTATCACTGGTCAAATACAAAAGTCTTCCCATCCGTCATGACCTACGGTGCTGAAACGTGGACACTGACTGTGGTTCTAGTCCTCAAAATAATTTAAAGTTGCTCAGCGAGCTATGCAGAGGACTATGTTTCTCTGATGGATAAAATCCGAAACTAGGAAATTTGTTGGAGAACCAATGTAAACGACATAACCACTCAAATGAGCAAGCTAAAGTGGCAGTTAACTGGTCACAATTGTCGCAGAACCGATATTCCATGGTTGGCCGAATGAATTTTACACTTGAGGCAGTGGCTGAATGGGGCGAAGCCAATCTTGTAAGATTCAATGCCAACAAAACGCAGGCGTGTCTTTTCTCCCACATTCCATGATACACCTTTGCCGATGTCTATACACCTAGAGCTTCTTCTCTCCTCAAACATTGGTTTCGGGAAGTCCATCGAGGCCACTAAAAACTTGGCGTCCTTTTTAAGGTCCGGCGGTATTACTCCAGAATAGATGCTCCAGTTATACCAAGCACAAGTTCGTTCATGCATGGCGTAGGTACTGCTGTCCACCGATTCAAGGGCATCCAGCTGATACTTGGCAGAGCCATCCTGCCAAGTATCAGCTGGATGCCCTTGGATCTGTGGACCGTAAAGCTTGAAGACTCATTGGCGAATACCAACTTGCAACGACCAACTAAGACCAAGCTTCAAAGCTTGGAGCATCGACGAAAAGTCGCCAGCCTCTCGGTTTTTATAAGGCGTATCATGGGGAGTATTGGGGAGTGTTCTCAAGCACTTCACGAACTTATTCCTCCAACCAGATTTGGTTACCGGTATACGGGGCGCCGTAGAAAAACCCACCCACATGTGGCCAAATTCCCCTTAGTTTGCACCAAGCGCTTTGCGTCTTCCTTTTTGATGCGTACAGCCAAAGAATCGTACAACCTGGGTGTCTTCGTCGAGAGTGAATAGGCATTTTCTGGGTGAGCGTGTTCTATCATCAGCCACGTCATCGCTTTCCACCAGGTGAGACCGGTCAAAGGCAAGCCCATAGTTAATAAATAAAAATCGCTGGAGTAAGCAGGTTCTGCACTGAAGATCACGTCTAGGTAAACGAAGTGTAGAACGCCCATGGCTAGATGTAGTGACGATGATCTGAAAAAGAGGCCTAGAGGAGTGGACTGTCGTTGGCTGCTAATGATGATGATCAAAGGTTTCGCTGTATGTCGAAAAACCTTTTTTTGATACCTGGAGATGATGGTTTACTCTCAATTTTACAAACAATAGACATCGTTAAAATGCTTGGTGATGACGTTTTATTATCAGTTTCAGTATCTCGCATAATAATCGTCTTTCACTATTTGTTTTAGAGGATTTATTGGTGGTAACAGTGATTCTTAGGGCATCTCGAACAGTACTGCGCGGGGGACTTACGTGGTTTGCTTTAACAAAATGGCGTGCCTGGAGTTGCGAGGTTTTCTATTTAGGGTTTTAAACAGTAACGGATTTTTTGACGTTTTTAAGAGTTTTTCTATTGATGCGTTCAGAAATTCTCTATCGAATGGTATCAAAATGTCGATTTTGAAAAAATTGGAGTTAAGTGGTTTGCGACTTAAGCCGACGATATATACCTGTCATAGAAGCAACTCGTTTCTAAAGGTCATCCAATTCTGTGAGAAGTTTCCCGGCATGGTATTCCGCCAAACATCTTTTAAAAACATTATATATTACTTCTCTGGTGCCACTTTTTATCGTTTTACCTATTTCTAACAACAATTCACTGACTAAAACGAATATTTATCCAGAAATCACAAACAAATGTCGAATGAGTCAAAAATTCTTTGAATTTTGACAAATCGACTGACGTTTGACAACAGATTTGGTGTTGTCATTTGCGGAAACATTTTAGTTCCTCTTTAATTAATTTCTACACTTAATGGCCAAGCTTTAGTACATACTATATTTATACTGTGCCACCGTACTTCACCGTAGTACATACTATATTTATACTGTGTGTGGCCATACTATATATATATACTGTGGCCATGTTTTTGTTTTTTTTTTCAGATCGAATTTCGTTCAGAAATTCATTTAGGAAGTACAGGTGTCAACTGTCAAGTCAAGTATTATTGAAGTGAATCACTCACCCACCAACTCAGTTTCGATCATTCGTTTTTAAAGTTTTTTGAGTATTTCCCTCATTGATATCTAAGATTTTTCAGGTTTTCCAGTTGTGTCTTATGAATATTCACTATTCTTATCGGAATCTTCTCTGTTCCAGATAATTTAAAGCTAAAAATTTACTACATATTCACAAGGTAGTAATCAGAGGTTTACAAGCAGGAAAATTACAATGCCGGTATGTATTTGTTCCCGTAGTAACAGACTCTTTCTCTTTAGAAATAATTCATACACGATTTACAATCGTTTCAGGCGTATCACTCGACCCTCACTGATGGCACTCAGTCCGTTGGTAACTTGGCCATCCTGCCTCTAAGAACCACTTTTAGAGGCCCCGCCCCGAGCGACCCTAAGGCAGAGCTTGACATTATTGACGAAGCTCTTAACTACTTTAAGGCTAATGTGTTTTTTAGATTCTATGAGATAAAGGTGAGTCATATTGTTCTATCTATATTGAATGAAAAATTTTATCATCGTAGTCAATAAATTTGTAATCCTTCAGCATAATATCGGTTGATAATATTTCAGAAAGCCCAATATGTATTTTGGTTCTCCTTTAAATTGGGATTATTGGTTGGTTTCCTATAAAACTAGACTTTGCTCGTCTACTTGAAAAAAAAAAGTTCTTGTGAATTCCAGTCCGACGCCGATCGCGTGTTGATATATCTAACTCTATACATCTCGGAGTGTCTGAAGCGTCTGCAGAAGTGCTCTAGTAAGAGCCAGGGCCAGCAAGAGATGTACATGCTGGCGATATCCAAGTTCGACATCCCCGGGGAGCCCGGGTTCCCTCTGAACGCTGTGTATGCTAAACCTGCCAATACGCAGGAGGCTGGTGAGTGGAAAGGATTATGATTTACAAATATTCCTGTTGAAAACATAAATAAAAAAACACTAAAATAAAAGGCATGAAAAAAGAATTGAACATCTAACAATATGCAAAATTGGAAAAAAGACATTAATTATAATTACCTAAATTGTTCTGTGAGTTTTCTTTTGCTGTTTATGAAACCTTTTTACATGAGAAAACATTACAATTTTTTATTAATTTATTTGTACAGACTTGATGAGGCAGTATCTGCAGCAACTGAGACATGAGACTGGTGGTAGAGTTTGTGAGAAGGTAACTTTTTACTATTTACTTACTTTTACTTTTTTACTTTTTACTTTTTACTATTTAATTATAATATAATTAAATATTAAATAAATTCAAACAGAACAAACACAACACACCACATACACAACATACAACACAAACACAAGACAACTACTACACCAGATTAAAATTTTAAATATGTGTAGCTTGTGTCGCCATCTCTTGTCGAATAGCAAAACTAATTTATTATATTATATAACTATTTTATTATATAACAGGTATCCCATTCATGGAAATACGCAGCAGATAAAAACAAAAGTACACTACAAAATGATTGTAGAATATTAAAATTTGTTCTGCATTCAAAGATTTTATAAATAATTGCCTGTGTCACAGAGTAACTAATATATTACGTAAAACCTGTGTGAACCATGAATACCATGATTCGAATCCAAATATATATTTTTTTTATATATTTGTATATGTAATCTATCATACAATACAAATCATCATACTAATATTATAAAGAGGAAAGATTTGTATTTGTGTGTGTGTGTGTGTGTATGAATAAACTCAAAAACTAATGAACCGATTTCAAAATGTTTGTCCCTTAGTAAGCTACATTCACCCTGAGTAACATAGGCTACCTTTTACTGTGGAAAAATGCTTCATTCCCGCGGGAAAACTGTTAACGCGGCGGAAAGCTAGTATGTAATACAGTTGAAAAAGTTAAAGTTTAAACATAGGGATTTTTTCGTCAAATGACGTGGCATCTAAACATTCATTCACAGACATTTTGCACAGCTTCTTTTTATTGGCAGGTATTTGCCACAGAGGACGGCAAGCCCAGCAAGTGGTGGCTCAGCTTCGCCAAAAGGAAATTCATGGACAAGTCCCTGTCGGGTCCCGGACAGTGAACCAACAGCCAAACACGCATTTTATTGTAAAAGCATTTACTTTATTTCACACATTTCCATGAGACTTACATACACCCAAATAGTATTGTAAATATCGATTATAAACATTTATTTTTGTGTTTATTAAAATATATTATTGCTATAAGTTCTAAAAATGAGTATATTATTTATAAAAAGGTCCTAAAAATCCCAAAGTTTCAATACTTTACAATATAAATAAATACATATAAAAATTTTTATTATCACAACATATTTTGAGACTTTAAAATACTATATACTTAATTGATTTTCATAAATTACATTCAACACATTTTGTCATAATTAAGGTTTGTCTTCGCACATGTAAAAGTGGAAGGGGTATTTATTTGTTTAGTGTTTGCGCACAACACATTTACGTAGGTAGAACACACTACCGTCACCTGACCGTTGCCACTTCAAATAAAAATTGCGGTTCATATACGTAGTTACATTCTAGAACAAGTCATACATTCTAATGACTGTTGAATAAGGAACAGAATCGCGAGGCGCTTGTACAGCTTAACCTGTTCTTGACCGTACCTATTACGTCTCACGCATGCGTATTTGTGAAAGGTTAACGCATTCCGATTTAAAGTTTGAACTTTATTTAGAACGTTACGTTCAATTCTGCTCGCAAACATTTAATTAAATCACCACGGTAGGTGCTTAATTAGTCAACGACACTGCTGAAAGTTCAGCGTGTCAGTCGTTTACATATTATAATGGCAGTTCTGATATTTTTGGTATAGAATAGTTTATTTATATACTCAGCTCAATAAGAGGGGAACCTGCTGCATTAGCGCTGAAGGAATTGTTTTTTTGCTCGTTATACTTTGTGTTAATGTCAATTGCGAGTATCACACTTACTTCTTTGCTAATGTTCTTTAAAAGCGGCGCTCATGCTTTTGATAGATACTAACCATTCTGTTCTGCTCTCAATATTCTGCCTGACTTCCCAATACGACACTACGGCACCACATCTATAATTTCTTGATTTGATCCATGTATGACGTTTCTTCTGGGCTGGATCTTCCTTTCTTCTACTTCCCTTCAATTATATTTTTGTTAAAGCTGTCGTGTCGTATAGATAGCTCAGCATTAATTTTCTATCAGCGACGATCTTTAAATTAACTTCACAATCTGTAGGACCTCTCCGTCGAAAAGGTCCTACAGATTGTGGCAGTGTCCACCAATGTTGGTTATTCTAGAGGCCATATTCCTTGATGAGTTGTCCCGCGATGACGAGTCGCTGTATCTCCGAGGTTCCCTCGTATATCTCGGTGATGCGCGCGTCGCGGTAGTGCCTCTCCGCCGGCATGTCTGATACGTAGCCCATGCCGCCCAGGATCTGGAAAAGCCAGTCAAGGTCATGATTTGCATACTAAAGTCACGCTTCTTTTCCGGAGCAGTGGGCAAAGACCACATCCTTTTAGGATCCAGACATTTTTCATTCGCTTTATCCACATTCATTAATCTCATCATGCATGCCCTCGGTATAGAATAGAGTCTGTTCTCCTCCTGACCAAGCCATTCGTCAGAACCTTATCAGAACTTCAGACCTTTCGTCGGAGTTGAGTAGCTTGTATGTAGGTATTAAAAATCTACTATTACGTATGTGCATACTAGTACTAGTAGTAAATAGCACACAGCTTGACCTTAGGAGTCGAATGTCAAGATGGACATGGTCGTAAAATGATCGTTTTTGCAGTTAACGCAAAATTAAAAAAACGGGCTATTAATAAAATTTATTTATGGCTGTAGATGGCGACTTGAAATTTATCACCAAGTAGGTAAGTATCCCCCAAGGTAGGCAGGCCAAACAAGGTGGATCGACGACGATCTGGTGAGGGTCGCGGTTTGCCGCTGCATGCGGGCAGCGCAGGACTGATCGTTGTGGAGATCTTTGGGGAGGCCTTCCTTTGTTTAGTAGTGAACGTCTCTCAACTAAAATGATAATTATCATTGCTTGTGTCCCCACATCAGAAAACGTAACGTGGACAGGCCTACAAGGTGGACCGACAATCTGGTGTAAGTCTAGGTTTGCAGGCTAAGGATTGCTCGTGAAAATCTAGGTTGAAGTGATGATGACAAAGTTCAATTATAGGTCATAGGTAATTATACTACAACACGATGCCGCTTCATTGTGCGACATGTTTTGGCCCATATTCACTGTTCACTTTCGTGATAAGGAAGGAAAAATAACATCGTTAGACAAACAAACATGGCATGACACAAATATAAATTAGATAACCCAATTTACTTTTCCAATAAGTACCTGAATACACTGATGTGATAAGAAGGTAGCTGCTTCGGAAGCGGCGAGCTTCGCCATAGCGGCCTCCTTTGTGTAGGGCTTCTTATTATCCTTAAGCCAGGCCGCCCTCCAGGTCAGTAACCTCGCGGCCTCCAGCTGTAACGCCATGTCTGCTAGCTTGTTCTGTATAGCCTGCAGCTTCATGATTGGTTTGCCAAATGCTATGCGCTTGGACGCGTATTCGATGGCTACGTCTAACGATGCCTGTGGAGTTTAAGACATTTGGCTGAAACTTGCAAGTTAACACAGACTGTTGAAGAAAAACTTAAAAAACCTTATTTATGGTTACTTGCATAATAATGAGACATAATTACGGAAGTGACCTTTAAATTAATTAAGTCTGACTGTCTGACTAAATATACAAATTAATTATGTAAATTTGACAGAATACAAAATTTTAATCAGTAAATTGTTTTTTAAACTTACTTGAGCTATTCCTAAAGCCTGAGATGCAATGCCTATTCTGCCAGCGTCCAATGACATCATAGCAATCTTAAACCCAAAACCTGGCTCCCCAAGGATGTTCTCTTTCGGTATCTCACAGTCTTCAAATATTAACGAACAAGTCGACGATCCTCTTATGCCTAATTTGTCTTCTTTTTTACCTAATTCTAAACCTTTGGTTGGTTTTGGGACAATAAAGGCTGAGATTCCCTTATGTTTTAAGCTTTTGTCTGTGGTTGCCAATACTACTGCAGCTTTGCTTTCATACCCGTTTGTGATCCAACATTTTGTGCCGTTTAAGACCCATTTGTCTCCCTTGTCTTTGGCTGTAGTACTGGCGGCGCCGGCGTCGGAGCCATTGCCAGGTTCTGATAGAGCGAAGCAGCCTATAGGGTCACCTGGAAAATGCAAATTTTCTTAATTTTGAAATGAAAACATTCTTTAATGCACACAAATACAAATGACATTTGTCTTTTTGCTCAAAGAGAAAAAGCCTGTATAGTTGGTGACCTAATGTAGCAATTTCTTCCAGACAACAATAAAAGATAATATTAAAATAAAGTGTTTAGTTCTTTGACCCCACATCAATTTATTCCACTCCTATTATAAGGCCCACCTGTACAGAAAGGCGTAACAAACTCCTGCTTTTGTTTGTCAGTGCCCCAGCCCATGAGGGGACCTAGATACAAGGAGTTATTAACAGACATTATCACGCCAGCTGAGGCACAGCCCCTAGATATCTCTTCCAAGGCTATAGCATAAGCCAGGTAGTCCAGACCAGCCCCTCCAAGCTCCTCTGGCACAGCTATAGACATAAGTCCTAGCTCTCCCATTTTTTTAATGGCGTCTCCAGGGTATAGATGCTCTCGGTCATATTTTGCTGCATTAGGCTTAAGTTCTCCTTCTGCGAAATCTCGACAAGTTTTGTACAGCATCTGATAGGTGTCAGACAGGGCTGAGAGGGAAGCTATGCATCTTGATTGCCGTATAGCTGATGGAGCTGCAATTTTTAATAATAATTATTAAACTTTGACTGAGGGAATAAATTAAAAATCGTTTTAAAAGTTTTATTATTATTACACAAGTCACACAAGTGGACTTTTTTGTGGGCTTACCGAAAATTTGAATAGTTTTAGATGCCACATTAAACATTTTTAAATTGTATTTAAATATAACACAGAAATTAGTGATAAGATTAAAATTACAAACAACAACTAAATTGGAGTACTTTGACCTCTGCTTTTCGTTCAGAAAGTTAATTAATTAAAATTTTATTTTATTTAACCTTGATAGATAGGCATAAAGACAGAGTCTACACAGCCTACTATTTAATAATTTATGTTCTTTATTTCACCTTAGGCAGGAATTTCACTGGCGACGACGACAAAAAACGAAAAGGACGCAGTTATGCGCAAGAGTGAGCGCGGTGTATTTGCATCTCATTCTAATGCATAACCGCGTCTCTTTCGGCTCTCGGGTTTTGTTCAACCGCCTTCCCATCTGCCGGCCGGACGGATGCATTTTGAGTGAGTGAGGTGGTGAGTGGAGGGAGTGAGTGAGTGAGTGAGTGAAAGACAAGCTGCTGTCTGTCTGGCTGTGTCAAATCAAACAAAAACATCTCGAAAATTAGTAAAAATAAAAGAAAATAAATTAAAATGTTATAATGGAGATATTGTTAAAAATAGTCCCCTCAAACCCTTTACGTTTAACCGCTTCTAGGATATTATTAACACATGTGGCCCATTACACTAGGTAAGCGCGAACTGAAATATATTTTGAATTTGCTTATTACGTACATAACCTAAAATACTGAACTTGGTTTTTAGACTAGCGGAGGTGGGGAAGCTAGAATCACCCAAAACAACGGGCAAATATGACACAGGACAGCTGATTTTACATAAAGTATTCGGATATAGAGGGGTGGTTTTGTTTCCTTGGCTGGCGAGGGTTTATGATCGGGATGCGAACAACAAGAAGGACGCCGTGGAGTCCACAGGCGCGGGCGAAGCCTCCGGGGACACCCTGTCGAATGTAGGGAAGGAGGTGAAGGGCAGGACCCATACATTCTACCAGGTCCTCATTGATACTAGGGATGCACCATATATAGTAAGTGTTTTCATCATCATCTTTATGCAGTTGCTATATTTTTCAATTGACTGTTAACTACTTCTGCGAGCCTTAATAAATAAGTAAGGGATCTATCACACAGAGAGCGGTCACGCGGTCAAGCGTTCAAGCGGTCAGTTTTGCGTTCGAGCGTGCCATTTGCTCGCTGTTGAACGGTCGAACGCTTCCTGTGTGAGTATATCTATGTAACGTAATACAACACAAAGAACGCCTTGAACGCTTGACCGCGTGACCGCTCTCTGTGTGATAGATCCCTAATTCAGCTGCTACATCTTAACAAAACAAGACTTGTTGAAACAATAAGTTTGCTATATAAAAAAGTGCCTCAATAAGTTTGAGAGAAACTTAATATGTTTTGTTTTTGAAGTTAAAGGTACAATGATTGTGTATTCATATCAACTGCTAGATATGGGTGGGATTGTTTTTCTATGATGATCCATATGTATGTAACATACTTGAGTATGTATGTTTTGGTTCAAAGAAAAATATGAAATGCTAATGAAGCGAATGGATGTTATTATTATTTATTTATGTATTTGTGTTCTTTCTGGCTGTGCAAACTCACGTCGACATGAGACCCGAATGGAAAAGAAAGGTACAAGAATGATGGCCTTGCTTTAAATGTTATGTGTCTTTTATATCCATACAAAAGTAGTTCTGTTGAGAATATTTAATAATGTATCATTGGTATATTTACATTTATGTTGACTAACAAACTGTATGCTTATTTTTTTACCTTTCTTTGTAAATATCCATTCTATTGCACTCTACAGTTCCTGCATTGAGTGGTTATTGCAATTTAATTACTGTAATAAGTTTATTGTATTCTCATTATTTGAATCCATTTGTAAGTTTTTAAACCATCACTCAACATCTTAAAAAATAATTAAGTCTGAAGAGAATCATCTCATCATCATTATTTTAGAACCAAAAGACATTAAATTATGTCATCTCATAACAATTTAATTTGAAAACTACTTACTGTACAATCACACACAGTTCATTCAAATCCCAATATAGAATTTTAATATTACTTTATAGCGTGCTCAAACCGAAGCGGTGACATTCCTCGGTAACCAGGAGTCGAGTCGCAGCCTATATGCCATTCCAGGCTTGGACTATGTGGCTCACGATGACATCCTCCCATACACATCTGTGGAAAGAGTACCGCTGCAGCACGAGCTATTTGATAAGTTCCTTATGCATAACCCAGATAAAGGTTAGTCAATAGCATACAAGATAGCATAAAATAGGTACTTTTTTTATTTAATGATTTCTAGCTTCAAGTATAACACAAAAAAGGAAATAGAATAATGTTCACACCATGTCAGCTTGAAATCACTGGAATTAGATATGACAAAATAGCTCCTATGGTGTGGTGTAGTAACATAGCTTACTATGATAAACTTCTGAGTTGGACCATTGAAACTTATTTCAATTTAGAGCCAAAGTTAATACAAATACTTCCTCAGATTTAATACTAGAGTAAAAACTATTTTAAAACAATCCATAGAATTACATTTATTTTTGCTTTTCCTTAGCTATAGGGCTCAATAGCTTCTGATAATTTTGTACACATTTAAATCATTAATCCATCTATAATAATACTCTATCTTCCATCTAGTACAGTTGCTTGTAATCGAGACCCGGTGGAGGACTTTAAGTAGTGGTGTTGTATTGTAGATCCACCGTTCATAGCTCAAGAGACCTTGCGCGCTTGGCAGAAGAAGAACCACCCTTGGCTCGAGCTGAGCGACGTCCACCGCGAGACCACAGAGGGCGTACGCGTCACCGTCATACCATTCTACATGGGCTCTAGAGAGTCGCAGAACTCGGCCGTTTATTGGGTGAGTCTATATAAATTACTAGCTTTCCGCCCGCGTTTACAGTTTTTCCCGTGGGAATGAGGCATTTTTCCGCGGTAAAAGGTAGCCTATATTACTCAGGGTGAATGTAGCTTTCTATTAGTGAAAGAATTTTCGAAATCGGTTCTGTAGTTTTTGAGTTTATTCATTATAAACATACACACACTCAAAAATGCAAATCTTTCCTCTTTATAATATTAGTATTATGATGAACATGCAAGATGTAGGCTTGTTCTACAGACAGAAAACATTATACTATTATCGTCGTCATCTCTCTGTCATCGTCATTTCAGTAGAAATATGTCCAGCATAGATATCTATCCCTCAAACATTTTCATTGGTTCATACGGTTCATACCCCCTGGCCGCAGCTACCGGCGGCGCGAATAGCGACGAGGGCTTGCGTTTGCGGCACCGGACCCAAAAGCCGGGATCACGTGAGCTGTGGCATACCATCGCATCTCTAGTCGCACCGCGCCCGTCGCTTTGCAATTCGCACCGGGCCAGAAGCTGTGGTCATGCCAGGATAACAACTGATTAGCAATATTTTTGACAGCCCCGTAGCCTAGTTGGTAGTACGTCTACTGAGCACAGGGTCGCGGGTTCGAATCCCGCCCAGGGCAAACATTCATGTGATGAACACTTATTTTTGCCTTGTGTCTGGATGTTGTATATTTATATATGTATGTATATCAGCTGTCTGACACCCATAGTAGTTAGTTGACACCCTAGTTTGGGGTCAGATGGCAGTGTGTGAGATGTCCCAAATCACTACATAGTATAAAACAAAGTCGCTTTCTCAGTCCCTATGTCCCTATGTATGCTTAAATCTTTAAAACTACGCAACAGATTTTGATGCGGTTTTTTTAATAGATAGAGTGATTCAAGAGGAAGCTTTATATGTATAACTAGCGACCCGCCCCGGCTCCGCACGGGAAAATGGTTATTGTGGGTTATCCTTCAGTATATTATGCATGTATTATACATATAAACCTTCCTCTTGAATCACTCTATCTATTAAAAAAAACCGCATCAAAATCCATTGCGTAGTTTTAAAGATTTAAGCGTACAAAGGGACATAGGGACATAGGGACGGAGAAAGCGACTTTATTTTATACTATGTAGTGATACATGCATAATATACTTAAGGATAACCCACAATAACCATTTTCCCGTGCGGAGCCGGGGCGGGTCGCTAGTATTTATTTATTTTACCTGCAATATTACAATTGTTTCCAGTGGCGGTACTGCATCCGCCTAGAGAACCTGGGCTCGCAGGCCGTGCAGCTGCGCGAGCGTCACTGGCGCATCTTCTCCCTGAGCGGGACCCTGGAGACGGTGCGCGGGCGCGGCGTGGTGGGGCAGGAGCCCGTGCTGGCGCGACACTCGCCCGCCTTCCAGTACAGCAGCCACGTCAGCCTGCAGGCGCCCAGCGGACACATGTGGTCAGTATAATACTATTAGCACAGAACAAAATAATAGTACTAACCCGTACAGAAAGGACACTCACCCCCCCGCGCCAAAATGAGTTCCCCGCCCGATATAGCGCCCCACGCCCCGCACCCCGCAGGCGCCGCGGGACTCCGCCGGTGGTGTTTTGGGGTGTTTTACATAGCGCCTAGCGCCATTGACTTGTAGTTGATATTCGGTTGTTATTCAAAAAGAAGTAGCTTGTCAAAACGCTTTTTCTGTATGGAGTGACCAACCAGTGCTATTAGTTAATTGCTTGTTTATCGTGTGGTTTCGAGGTTAACCTACCTCACAAACCCTGGTGTCAGAATTGATGAACCGCCTAACATGGCTTCCGACATGGCCGTCATAACGACCACATCCGTAGATAGTAGCCGAGGCCAAAGGCTTTACGTGCCTTCCGAAGCACGGAATCATCTTTCTTTTCGGACAATCAGGTGATTCAGCCTGCAATGTCCTAACCAATCTGGGCAAACTCTCACAAAATCATATTTGTTCGACGAGTGCCCTACTGAAGCTGAGTGAAGCTCCAGTCCGGTGAAGCTTGATTTGTCGTACCTTTTCGACACAAGCATAGTTCAAAAAAAAAAAAAAAAAGAAAAAAAAAAAAAGAGTGCCCTACCGGGATTCGAACCCCCAACCTCCGAGGCGAGCTTTTGACCACTTGACCACGGAGGCTGTTTTAATTAAAATTAGAGATATATAAGAGAATTTCACCGAAATAGCAGAATTACAAATTTTATTTCCAAACAGATGTAGGTTTCGGCGACATTATTATGATGTTATTATTATAAGACAACAGCACCGCCCGTGGACAGATTAGGAAATCATTAGACTCCTGCCACGATTCTTGGGTTTTGGGTTAAACGGGCTGGACACGTCTGCCTTGTATGCCGAACAGAGCAAGACGCAGTTATGCCCTAGTGTGAGCGCGGTGATTTGTATCTCATTCTAACGCATAACTGCGTCTCACTCTGTTCGGCAAACACGGCACGCATATGATGGCCGTACAGCAAAGAAATAAAAAACCTGCTCTGGGGGCGCCACGTGTAAATTTTCACGACTTCCCAACAATTTCCCTTATAAAATTAGTTCCATTGAAATTCCGCAATATGGCGAGGTTTCTTATTTCTTTGGTCTGGCTTTATATCAGTGACTGGTTGTCATGTGCACCTTGCTTTGTATTAACAGGGGCACGTTTAGAATGGAGCGTGAGGACGGGTACACATTCGACTGCCGCATCCCTCCCTTCTCGCTCGAGTCCAAGCCCGACGAAGGAGCGCCCGCGCCGCCCGCGCCCTCTTCATAGGGAAACACACACACACACACACACGCGTAACGATCACGAATATACGCGATTGTAAATCAAATCTTAGACGAATAAATAGAAAATATAAGGACGTCCGCTGCGTTATGTAGATACGAGTACGTGCAATAGTCTTATCTTATTGCATGTATGAAATTAATTAAAAATTCTGCTGTTCTTAATTTATTAGGATAAGGCTTAATTCACACCGAGGTAGCAGCGAGACGAGGCGGCGAGAACTTTCAATCTTTATGTACTTAAATACTAAATATCGATTTGAAATTTTTTAAGCGCACTTCTCTCCTTATTCTTTTTTATATCTAAGTGCTATAATGACCAATCCCATGTTTTTCTTGCCGAATTTATAGATGATTCGATCGGTCGCTCTCGCTGCTACCCCAGTGGGAATTAAACCCAAGCTGACCGCGTGGCTTGCAAATACTTGCAATCACAAACGCGTTTATATTTGCATATGGCAGCGGAAGCTCTAATTACGACCCGTGCTAATCCATGCACCTAAATTTTTCGTTGATATTTTTACAGATGTATTAAGTCTGAATTTTGCTTTGACAATGTTTAAAAAAAAACATTATTTCGTGAATCAAAATTAATTATAATTTTGGGTGAATGGACATAAAATCTTTGCAGTAAGATTATATGACTAAAAGTGCGATCGTTAAACCAAAACTAGCTTATTACGTACTAATAAGTCATAAAACTGCATTTGTCCATAATAAATGAATTTATATATTGAAGTTTTCAACAGTAAATATTTAGAATAATATAGCTAAATTAAGTTAAAAATAAAACAGTTGTCCTATCAAAGGAATATAAAGCAAGTAAATAATATTGTTTGCTTACAAGAATATTCAAGTTACATAAAAAGAATTCCCCTGTGTGAACTACAAAAAATAAAGATTTATATTATACATAATAGTTAAAATAACGGGGGTTTCCATTTCATTACATGGACCATAGCAAAACATGACCTCAGCAAGTCAAGGATGTGATTTATTATTCTAATTATATAGTAATTTTGTTAGCTAGTAATAATGAGCTAGGAAATTGAAAGTGAGAAGCCCAATAGCTTTATTTATTCTGTTGACGATAGAATAGACCCCACTTTGCATCCGGTTTGTAATTTTTAAAAATAGTCATTTTATAATTAGGTTCGTAGATCTGTAATAAATCTACAGTATTCAATTCATGTTCTTGTTTTATTTAACTCTCCATACACACTCTTGATATATTCTACTTTGCAAGCACAAAACTTTTTTCCGAATCATCGTGTGGTTGGTGTTTCAAGTAATATAATCTATCCTAGACATAGACATAATTTATTTGACAAAACAATACAACACAAATGATTACGTACGAAAAAATAATGATAAACCATACTACACAAGACACATTATACAGGCACGATAGTTGTGTTGTTTGTCAAACAGGGGTAGATCTTTAGCTTTTGCCGTGACCAGGGTCACAGCGCTGATTTTCAGATTAGCCTCCTTCTAGCCTCCGGATTGCCCCTGACTGTCGCAGAAGGGGGCATAACATTTTATTCCCAGATGTCCCCCGTCAGGATTGTCCCCTCCTGGTCATAATATTTCCATATGCCCCTTCGGGATCGTCCTTCCTTGTCGCTAAAGGGGGCATAATATTCCCGGAATCCCCCTTTCTTGTTGTCGTAGTCTAATTCGACAAAGTGACATGCAGTTACTATTTTATTGTACCGATAGGTAAATGGATAGTATGCATCGTATACTTATACAAATATGCGCCTTATTTTAATATCCTATTATCGTTAATATTTCTATATCAATAGAAGTAGGTAGGTACATGAAGTATAGATGACATACAACAATATTTGCAAGTCAACAGTTGAATAAGCCACAGTGAGTGGTTACGAGAAAATCTACAACTAAGAGGACAATGCTGAAAAGGGGATACTACCATAATAATCTTGGCAAGAATTTAATAAAACCGCAGAATAAACTACGTATTCATATCTAAGAGACCAAATTTATTTTAGGAAGTTTTATATTAACATACATAATACATTGCATTGTAATTTTCTACTAAACATCGAAGCTGTACAAATATTAAATGTGTGTACAATATCTACATACTTATTGCATTTCCGTATATTACTTATAAAATTATTTTTTTAACATGATCGAACATTTTTCCATGCTAATAATACTTATTTTTGATAAAATAAACGAACCCTAATACAATACAGGGATTATGTGACGGCTTAGAAATTACTAAAAAGACATGCTTAACGATTTTAAATTTTATGCAACTATTCCAAAAAAAAAAGACACTTACAAAGTGGTACGGCGGGGATTGTAGTGGGATAATTTTTTTTCTCAAGTAAGTTAATCACTGGAAAAGTTAGATCAATTGAACGAGCATGTCCTATCAGTATTTGCTAAGTCGTCACTTCACACGATGCAAAAAGCTTATTTATTTCAAAGGCACTCTAAACTTGCTTCTTTGGCAATTCAATTTTAAAAGAATTTATAGTTTATTTACATATCAATTACATATTTGTTCTATTTATAAGAATAATTTTAGCAGTTTTGCTCTTATTAAAGCCTGACCTTAAAAATAAAAACCTCGCCATATTGCGGAATTTCAATGGAACTAATTTTATAAGGGAAATTGATGCCATAAACACAAAAATATACACGTGGCGCCCCCAGATCGGGTTTTTTATTTTTCTGGTCAAGCTTTATGAATGACTGATGGTGATGAATAGTGACTGTGATTTAGAAAAAAAAAGTATGCCAGGTGCTTCACAATTAAAATCGATGTAAATTATTTCCGTAGAGTTTTTGAAGGGTGTATAAATACATTTTTGTATATCTGGTAATTTTAATACTTGACTACCTACATGAAACTTATGGGAATGAATGTAATGTTGTATATTTCACACAAACATAATGAAATGAGAAGATTGTTAATTAACTGTTTGTTGGGTTTGGAACTTTGTGCTAGTTTATATAGTGGTAAATATGGTTATATTTGTACATTCATATTGATATAAATGCGAACATTTTTATTCCCACGGAGAAAATGTAAATTATTTTACTGGGACATTAAGTTAATAATGTAATACTGCTAATGGTGAGAAAAAACATTATTTATAAATACAAAGGGAAAATTTTAAACACTACTTAGAATATTTAACAATGCTTACGCCACGCAGACAAGTAAAATAATTTTAAGGCCACATTATAATTATTTTTGTAACTGGTCGTACAGTTGGAACAACTAATTGGAAATTTAAAATAATATTTTTTTTAAGTCAACCATACTAAACATAAAAAGAATCTAAAAAAGTCTGACCAAAAAAATAAAAAGAATTGCTGTGCTGGAGGCACCACATGTTTGTTTTTTGTGTTTTGGCAACCATCTTCTGAATGATAAAATGAGTTCCAAACTAAGGCGAGTTTTTTTATTTTTCTGGTCGAGCTTAAATCTTTACTACTTCATAAAATGGCAACACCAGAACTGTTACCGGAAGCCACTCATTCCGCCAACATTCCACAAAAAAGAAAAAAAAAATAGAACATTAGTTATTTTTTCTACCGTGCCAGCTGTATGATGAGCGCGGCGCACATTTCAAAGAACTCCATAGTGTGGTGCCCCGCGGGCTGCGGGGGCGGGGCGAGCAGGGGGGGCGCGATGGGGGGCGGGGGGACGATGGGCGACGCTGCCCCCTCCTCGTCCGAGTCCTCCTTCTCCCCCGAAAGCGACTTAAAGTCCAGCAGGTAAGACTTATAATCCACTTGGTACAGCTGTAAAGACATCTTCACGTATTTGTTCGTCATCTTGTTGAGCGTGCGCACTCTGCAAGTGAAGACAGATTTTTTAAATGTATTTTACGAGTTTATTAGATCTGTTAGCAACCGCACAACGCATGACACAAGAAGGATTAAGAAGGATCTGACGTGGTAGGGGGTGTAGTTACCTGACGTGATAGGGGGTGTAGTTACCTTACGTGGTAGGGGTTGTAGTTACCTGACATGATAGGGGTTGTAGTTACCTGACGTGATAGGGGTTGTAGTTACCTGACATGGTAGGGGTGTAGTTACCTGACGTGGTAGGGGTTGTAGTTACCTGACATGGTAGGGGTGTAGTTACCTGACGTGGTAGGGGTTGTAGTTACCTGACATGGTAGGGGTGTACTTCCTGACGTGGTAGGGGTTGTAGTTACCTGACGTGGTAGAGGCTGTAGTTAACTGAGGTGATAGGGGCACAGAATACTAAATAGTAGTCCCTACAGAAGCTGCACTAGGCGACATAATTCATATAAATTGCAACCTTAGCTCCGTTATAACAAAGTGCAATTCAGATCGCACGGCGCTAGGCGAAAAGAAGTAGTTACTGCATCTCTCTCTCTCGCGTATTGCGCCACTGTACTAACAGGGTGCGTCTCATATGACATAAATACATTAGACATATTTTCATTTCAATAACGATTAAGAGGCATAATTAGCAGTTGACATAATCGCCAGTTAGTATAACTTTAAAAGGTATAATGATTTATTTTATATAAGAGTCAGAATGTATAAAATTGTTTTATATAACAATTAAGTGACCTAAATTTTACTTGACATAAAGTCAATAAGGTATAAATATGAAAAGAATAACGACCAAAACGTATAATAATCAAAAGATATATTTATCAAAAAGTATAAGGATTCAAATTATAATATTATTACTAAAACGTATAATACTAAAACATAACGTTTAAAAAATATCAACAGCCTAGATACTAATTATAAATTATACTTACTTGTATACAAAAACCTATACTACTGAGTGCGAGCGTAGCGAGCACGGGAGTTCGGGGCACCCCGACTACTGTTGGTTAGGTTCGAAGGGTATGGCGAAGCGAGGTTGGCGAGCGTAGCGAGTCCAACCTCGACCGCCATACCCTTCGGGTTAGGTTGACATGTATGCATGCCTGCTTGCTTACATGCATGTTGCTTGTTTGTATGCATGCAAGCATGCTTGCTTGCTGGCTGGCTTGCTTGGTTGCTTGCTTGCTTGCATGCATGCATGCATGCATGCATGCTTACTTGCTAGCCTGCATGCATACAGAACAGCAACGAAGGCAGCGTGTAGCGAAAAAAATATAGAAAGCATTTAACAGTTTATGTCATATAAATAATGTTATTTCAATATAATTTTATACTAAATGAGCATTTTTTTTCTGTTGTTTAGTCCAACTGATTATTATATCTTATGATCATTATATTTTACGAAATTATACTACATAAATGGTTTTTAAAAGTTTATTATATGAAATGGAAGTTATATTAAACGATTTTATACTTTCTAAAGTTATATCATACGTTTGTTATGTTTTTCGTTTATTATACCAATCCAATATTATATGAAACGTTGTTATATATTTAAACGTTTATATGATCTAATTTTATGTCATATATTACTTACCCGTACTAACACCTTTAGGGATTGGGGAATTGGTCCTGGGTCGGCTCGAGACCGCTCGGCCGGGCGGTAGGTAGTTATAGCGCGCAAGTACGTGGAGTGACGGAGGCCTAGTGGTAGGGGGTGTAGTTACCTGACGTGGTAGGGGTTGATAACCTTCCACTCGAGGTCGAGCGCCTTCATGGCGCGGAACACCTCCAGCATGATGTCGTTGGGCTTGCTCTGCGACCGGATACCCAGGTGCCACTTCGCCCTGCACCACACAACACAACACTATATTACCACTCAATCGTTCTGACACACGGGATTATTATTATGATTATATTTTGAAAAGATGCAACGCCTGTTTGGTTTCTTCCGGCGAGTACAGTAAGCTGACGAATTAGGTGACCCCCCCGAAGCGCCGTTAAGCGCCATTTATCGCTACAAAGGGGCAGAAAATAACAAACTAATGGCTAATAATACTTTATCAGTGTAGTTAAGAATGTGTTGCCTTATTTCAACGGTCTCTCTAAGTTACAGCGTGGCGTGTCGGGGGGGGGGGGGGGTCACCTTATTCGTCAGCTTACTGTACTTTTCTAAAAATATACGTAACTGCCTTATAGTGATGTATATATGTATAAAGTTAAAAATAAATACTTTGACTTTGGTAGGTTAACTTTAACCCACACGATAACCAAGCAAGCACCTTTTATCTGTGGGTTGTAATGTCCTTACATTGTGTGTGAGAGTGAGAATTATTGAAGCTTCTAAAATGACTCATGTTTTATCTGTAGACAGTGAGCCCGAAATAATATCTCGAAAAGCAATCAACCGAATGGCTGTATACCGAAGGAACGTTATACCGAATTACCGAATACAAAAGACCCGTAGTAGACAGTAGCTTATGTGCCTTCTATAACATGGAATCACCTTTACGAAAAAGCAGGTGGGTCAAATTATTACGTATTTTCACCGGCGAAAATGAGGTTACGATTTTAGTGGGATACATAGAGAGCATAACTGTAGGCTTACTACCTAAGAAGCGACAGGCCCGAGAGCCACAAATTACGTATAGCGGCGGCGCGCGGCGCGCCTAGACAGATGGCACACTCGGAACTAAGCGCCATATTTTTACGCACATATTGATCATTGCGTTTACAGGCCGCTCGGACCACGCTCTATACAAGCTCGGACCACGTGCAGTCGTCGCTCTCGTCATTATTAACAAAGTATTGATGTTCGATGTGCTAAAAAAATGATAAGTGTTCTTATTACTGTTGTAGTGTATTTGGCTGTTTAAACACAACACAAAAATGACGATACACGTTTTTCAAGGAGTCAACCAAGTTTAGGTAGTAACTTAAAGGACGGCGGGAGTGGACTTTCTGGAAACTTTTTATTTTGTGTTGTCGCTTCTTACGTAGTAAGCCTATTGGTGTGTTGGTTATGGTTACCGTTTGACGGGCGTGCCCTTATGCTTGTCGAGCGGGGGCTGCGCGGGGTGTGCGGGGTGCGCGGGGTGCGCGGGGTGCGCGGGGGGCGAGGCGTTGTCCCGCAGCGGGGCGATGCGCTCGGGGTGCGGCCGGTGGGACTCGCTCGCGGCCGGCGGGGAGTTACCTGCAATACACATCATACTAATATTATAAACCCTTCAGGTAACAACGCCCGTACCCGCCGGCGGCGGCGCAGCCATAACCAAAATCAGAATTGACAATCAGAGACGGAGCCCCTCAGGCGTCGTCTCCTTCACGATGTTTTTCAATATCAACGCGCTAGGCCGTGGTCCGAGGCTCCCTCGAGCCGCCCCTAGACGCGTTGGTAATGACTTTTTTTTTGGGGTAGAGTCTTCCGCTCTCCCGCAAGTCCGGTGAAGCTTGATCCGTCGTACTTTTTCGATTCAGGCATAGGTCGATTAAAAAAAAAAATGTAAAGAGGAAGATTTTTTATTCTTGTGTGTGAGTGTGTGTGTGTGTGTGTATGTTTGTAATGAATAAAATAAAATTGAAGAATCGGCGTGTCTGTACATTAATTTGTTTTTCAAATAACTAATTGTAGGTGATAAAGGGAGCGTAGCAACACAAAAATACAATATGTCCGTGTGTCTGTCTGTTTGTACACGCTAATCTCTAGAACCGTTGGACCTTATATCCCCGGTCAACATCTTAGACTCTCTTTTTACAACAGGAAATAAAAAAGCAACGCGGGCGTACCCGGGGGCAGACAGCTAGTTTTAAATATAACTTACTAGCTCTTTTTTTACTCATGCTTGTGTCGAAAAGCTACGACCATGGTCTAAGAAAACAAGGTCTAACCGTTAGACCACGTGACTGACACGAGCCTACGTCATTTTGCGCTGTTCATCCTTGTCTATTACACGCATTCGACAAGGATGAACAGGCAAAATGACGTAGTCTCGTGTCAGTCACGTGGTCTAATGGGAAGGACTTGTTTTCTTAGACCATGGCTACGACCAATCAAGCTTTACCGGACATGAACTTACTGGCAATATAGAAGTCCTTGATTTCCGCTTTGGCCGCCTCGTCCGCCATCCTCTTGTTGTCTATGATGAGGTGGTAGGCTATGGCCAGTTGGTCGTGAGGGTCGCCGCTCAGTAACGCGTTGTGAACCTCGTGCTCCTTCACACCAAACTTGTCGCACACCTCAGAGATCGCTTCCGTGTCAATCACGCTGCTGTCCTGTTATTGGGATAACATATAGTATAAAAAATACCAAACAATCAATAAAATTAAACAAGTCCTATAAAAACTAGTTTCTAATGTATATGGCAACAATTGCAATTATGCAAGTGTTAAAAAGCTAGTTTTTTAATGTTTATGGCAACAATTATAAAATTAGTTCCATTTCCGCAAAATAGGCTAGGAGGTTATTTAGATTGAGCTTTACTATATAAAAAATCTTAATGTGATAGACGTATAAAGAGACTACACATATGGGACCAACTTTAATGAAATAAATAAATTAAAAGAAAGGCAACCTGACGGTGGAAAGGAGTGCCTTACATGCCATACCTTTTCAAAAACAACTGCTAATAGTCTCATCAACTGATTGCATGTGAAAATAAATATTTAAAAAAATGTGATACACAAATTCAAGAACAGCTATGTAGTGGTTAAGTAAAAGTCATTTAAAAGATAGTGATGACTTTAACATGTTTTTGTAATCTTTTTTCAGGTTTCAAGAAAGTCAATCAATACCCTAACCGTCAAATGAAGATGATTAATAGTAAAACCTCACTTGTTCAACGGGAGAGGGGAACAGATAACCAGGCAGTTCCTTCTGGAACCATTCATGTTTCTTCACGTCCTCAATGGACGCTCTCTTCATTGGATCCACTTGCAGCATCATGCACAGTAGACTAACCACACTCTTGTTCAAATACTCTGGTATAGGAAAGATGCCTGATTTGATCTTACGGAAGAGTGTTGGAACATGTTCATCATCAAACGGTAGAGTGCCACAGAGAAGAGCATATAGGATGACCCCACAAGACCATATGTCTACCTCCGGGCCTGCATAAAGCTTGCCGGATATAACCTGGAAATTATGTATGTTAAAAATTAATACTTTGAACTTTAGCCAACAGGCACACACACAGACATAGTTTGAGTAAAAAAAAAAACTTGATTATTTTTTATAAGCTTCTGAGTACAAGGCTTTAAATAAACAAACGAAAAAAGTATTCTACAATATTGCACAAATTTTGTGCCCCTAAATAATCTATAGAACCTATTCGGAATTAAAGTGCTGATCATTTTAATTTTTGTAGATAGACATAGACAATTATTTATTTGGCATAATTATAAAGACACACACAATACAAAATTAACATAAACATAAAACAAACAACAAACAGGAATTAGTAAAAAATTAAAACAAAATCTCAGAAAAAAATATGCTTATCTGTTGATTATTGTGGAACTAAGGTAATAATTACCTCAGGTGCAGCATAATTAGGTGATCCACAAGAAGTTCTCAAGAACTCTCCGTCCATCATCATATTCGACAAACCAAAGTCAGCGATTTTCACGTGCATGTTGTGATCTAAGAGCAAGTTTTCCGGCTTCAAGTCTCTGTGTACGATCATGTGACGATGGCAGTAGTCCACCCCAGAGATGATTTGTTGGAAGAATCTGCGGGCTTCATGCTCTTGGAGTTTGCCTCGTTTGACAATATAGTCAAAAAGCTCACCGCCAGACACATATTCCATTATCATGAAAATGTCTGTTGGGGTTGAGATCACCTACATAGAAACACAAAGTAAGCAAAAATGTAATAACAATTATTTGTTTAACAATAATTCATAAAAATTCTTTGCTTATTAGTGTGTGTGACGACATTAGCAAATAGCAAAAAATTAAAACTAATAAGAACTTTTATATTAGATTAGTCGCATTACAATTTGCTTCATTTTTTTCCATTATATAAAAATGGTACAAATTCCAGAGCATTTAGCTTGTGCTTATCTTGACTGTACTTAAAGTATTAAAAAAGTGAGTCACTTTGCTCTTCACATTTTAAGTAGGTATTATGTTCTATTGTATATGTTAACATTTCCAAGGTTATCTGCTACTGTACCATGTTAAGAGTAGGAAGTATTTTTACCTGATACAGTTTGATGATGTGAGGATGCCTGAAGAGCTTAAGATTTTGAATTTCACGCCTAATTTTGCCGACTACATCCAAAGACTTGATCTTTTGCCTGTTCAAAATCTTCACTGCAACCTTGTGTTTGGTGAGCTGATGTTCGCCGATCTTCACCTTACCGAAGGTGCCGACGCCAAGGGTAGCTCCGAGGGTATAGTGCCCGATCTTTACGATCGGCTGAAGACCACTGCTACTTGGTTTTTCGGACATTTTTACTGGCAAAGATCACAAAAGGTTAAACACTCTTGAACTTGCACATGAGCGTCCAGTGATATAGTTAACTGTCCGTAGCTTTAACATTTACATATTAGAGCTAACCAAAAAGTATTTTATGAGCTAAAGATTAATTTGTACAGATAAATACGAAAATACGCACGAGAAAAACACGAGATAAACGTCAATCGAATGTCAAACTTTTTTTATTTCTTTTAACCCTTATGGGAAAGGCGAAGGGTTTAAAGCCCATACAACCTAGTCTTTAGTAATCTTAAACGTCGTCGTCAGTAGTTTCATTTCATTTCTTATTTTATTTCTCACTTTCAATAAATAGTTCTTCGTTATTCGTTAACGACACTATTCGTAGTGAAAAACTAATTTTAAAGGATGAAACAATGAACTCACCATTTCATCTCGATTCCCGCGTAAAAATCCAAATGTCAAACAAATATACAAATGAATGAATGAAATTAATGGCTGCGTTCATTTTCCAAACAATTGGTCGAAGGAATAACGTTATTTATTGTTTGTTCGTTACTAACGCGTTATTTTTTAGCAAAATGGCAACATTAGGAGATTGTCTATGAAAATCGAGCGCCCCGCCCCGCTCGTTTCCCTCCCCCCGCACTCACGTCTTTTCAGAAGAGTCGGATAATGAAAGAATTATCAATATTTACTGATTTTTTTAATGTTATTTACTGAATTTGTGTGAAATTGTTTTGTTTCACGATGGATAAATGTGGAATATGCTTAAAGTCAGCTGAAGTAAGTGCTTATGTAGTTTTATTGTCCTTTGTACAGCGTTTTCTCACTCAAGTTTTTTGTTTTCTTTACGAGAATGTTATAAAAATAACGCCTTCGAGGATCCTAGGATCTCCTATCGATCTGTGATTAGATTTTGTAGGCGTCCTAGTTCGTGCTACAGTCTATTGGGTGTAGTTCTGTACAGTAAAATTGTAAAAGAGGAAAAAAAACTTTCCCTTGCATTCGAAACCTGCCCGCGTATTTTTTTTTAGTCCGCTGTCGAGCGAGCGGTCGTCGTCGATGTTTTTTTTTCGTCTGGCTCTGGCTCGGTCCGTATAAAAAACTTGGGTTTATTTTTTTCTTTGATGAATAGCAAGAGTTAGGTACCTTGGCCAACTGCACAAGTATTGATATTTTTGTATCATACTTCACTTTACTTTTTTATAACTTGCACCTATATTTACTTTTTTATATAAACTGCAGCATGAAATGGTATTTACTTTCAGAACTTTAATTTCTTTTTTTCCTCTCTCATACCTACTTAAATATATAGTTTTTATTACCGTCGTTAATAAGGGCTTTTTGAAATGTGTTTCAGCAATTATTTGAGACGGGCAAAGAGGGTGTGTATGCTTGCTTCAAATGTCAGCCGCTGGTGCCTGAGATCACTATAGAGGACAATGGAGACCAAGCAGATCACATCCAGGATCAAGAGATGATGGTCGAAGTGGAAGTGCAGCATAATGAAGAGGTAGAAAAACAAGATGAGTCTGTTCATGGTAACTTATGTTACTTCAGAGCCGCTGGGTAGTATATTTCATCTGATATCTTACATTTTAACCAATTTTTATTTTAGTTTGAAAATTGTTTAGATTGTAAGATATTGGATGAAATATACTACTCTATTAACATGAGGTACCATGAACAAACCCAGATTCTTAAAAAAACAACAGATGGTTACCTGTGAAATAAAATATTTTTGAGTTGTCCCAAAAGGATCATTTTGTTACTATGTTTGTTACAACTATTTAACTATTTTATCAGCATAATTTTGCATTAATTTTGTTTTGATTTAAGTTAATGAAACTAAAAAAAAGAACCAATACAAAATAGTAGAAAGACAAAAAATTCAATAAAAACAAATTGAGTAATTATACTATTTTGGTATTAACTGTAGCTATCTGTGAGGTAAGTACAAAAAAAGATAGTAAAAAAATATCTTCTATCATGACATTTGAGTTCTCTACAAAGGTCATTTCGTCAGCTTCACAGTTGTGATGTAATGTTATTTTTGTTTTATTGTGTTACCTTGATTGAATGCACAGTATTGCACAGCTCAATGTTTCTAACTTTCTATGTTTTTTGATTTACTAATAATGCCAAAGGATTTTAATAAAATAATTTAAAAAGATATCTACATACATAGTCATAAAAAAAACTGATATTCTTTGCTAGAATAAATATTGAGGTAGGCAACCAATAAGCAATAGATACCATTTGAAGGAAACATTTTTTATCTTAGGAAATTCTGCTTCTTGTAATGTAAAAAAATATTATCAAGTCCCGCGCGTCGCCGCTTTGAATGTATGTGTGCAACTTGTCACAATAATGTTAAATAAACGAAATCGTCTAAGTCCACTCTAAACATTTACTTACTGTGTCACCACCAGACTCGTAGAATAAGATATTACGTCCCGAATCCCGAACCCTTTACCTAGAGCACTATAATAATTATAGTGATTATTATAGAGGAGACATTATACTATATTACATTATCCTACCTTCTACATTTAAAAATACAAAATACAAAAAAATACAAAATAGTTTATTTGAATTAATGATGTACAGTCGCGTTCATAAGTCCAGTCATATCACGTGCATGTTTACTTTAAATTAACTTTCTTTCCGAAAGTATTCAGGACATGTCATTTGTAGTAAAATATTGAGTCCCTTACACTGTATACGTAACACACAAAAATAAAAATAACTAGCCTTTAGGAAAAAAGAAATTTTAAAGTTCAAAAACACGTGATATGGCTGCAGTTATGAACTTGACCGTACATACATTATCATAAAGGGGGATAGAGTCTCCCTTTAAGCAAATATTATGCCCGTGTTGGGAGGCTCCGCTCTTCCTTCCTTATTAATAAAAGTATATTCTAGATTAATAAACTATTCTACTAATTCTAATTTAACAACTATTAAACAGTAGGAAATTAAACCGTCTCAATATAAACCAAAAGTAATCGTAATTTAAACTTATTACAATACCTTTATCTATATCTTAACTACCTACTACATACCATACTACCTTTATAATGTCTTATAGTATAACTATCTTACCGCCGCGGCTTCGCCCGCACTAACAGGTTTTTCCATGGAAATGAGGCATTTTCCCGCGGTAAAAGGTAGCCTATGTTACTCAGGGTGAATGTAGCTTTCTAATGGTGAAAGAATGTTTGAAATCGGTTTAGTTTTGGAGCCTATTCAATGCAAACACAAACAATCAAACCTTTCCTCTTTATAACATTAGTATAGAAGTCTCCTCTATAAGCACTACAATGATGATAGAGTTTGACTATTGAAAGTAGACAATGAAAAATCGCGGCAAATTAAAAAAAAAAAACATCGTGGCAATCCCCGAGCGGCCCAAGAAAACAAGGTCTTGCAATTAGACCACGTGACTGACACGAGCCTACGTCATTTTGCGCTGTTCATCTTTGTCTATTACACGCATTCGACAAGGATGAATAGGCAAAATGACGTAGAAATGACGTAGGCTCGTGTCAGTCACGTGGTCTAATTGCAAGACCTTGTTTTCTTGGACCATGGATTTACCAAATTTCATACAAGTTGTTGCCAGTACAATGTTTTCCAATTTCATCGATTGTCTACTTACAATAGCCAAACTAGTGCTCTAGATACTGTTGGGGACTAACGCTTGGCGGGTGTTGTAGGGTCTGGAGGAGGGCTCGTCGAGCGGGGGGAGCGGGGGCGAAGGCCCGCTCATGTGTGGTATATGCCAGAAAACGTTTCAGAAGAACGCGCAGCTACAGGCGCACATCCGCAACCACCGCGCCGAGCGACGCTTCGTCTGCACCTACTGCAACAAAGGTAAACAAAGCTAAATTTTTAAAGATACAAGACATTTATTTGCTTAAAACATGGTAGTTATAATAGTTTTTAAAAATTTCACACAGGAACAGTCATGTTTTGCTTACATATGTCTTGTAAGTAGTCGACTTGGTTAAAAGTACTATAAAGTCACATATGATCACACAAAGAAAATATCAAAAGTAGGTATGTCAAAACAAAAATATGTCAGTTGTTTATTAATTCTTTGATGTCATAAAAAATCTTTTTACATAACCACGTTTGGCAGTTATCGTGTTCTTTCTTTGGAGTGTCCTGCCTATGGTTACATAGGTGACTATGGTTACATACGTGACTATGGTTAAATAGGTGACTATGGTTAGTTACATAGGTACTTGTACATAAATCAGGATTATCATGTTGTGTTTCTGTTTGATCATTAAATCATGTAATGTAAGTAAATATGTAAAACGTTTATTGCATTACACAAAACACACATACATAAGTCACAAAATGTTTGTCAATGTTTTTTTTTCCTTCCTAATAGCACTAGCTTTTAGCTTTGTGCCAGTGTCAAGTAAAAGGTAGGGAAACAAACAAAGCACGTAAAATTATACCGGATTATGTTTAAATTACAAGAGCAGTTAGGTATGACGATGATAATAATAATGATGTCTTTGTTTTGTTTGCAGCGTTCTCCCAGTCTAACAACCTGCGCGCGCACCTTCGCATCCACACCAACGAACGCCCCTACAAGTGCAGCGAGTGCGGGAAAGCTTTCACTCAGGTAGCTAATACAAAGCGATATAATTATGCTTTATTTACAACTAAAATACCTTGAGAAGTTTTTATTGACCGATATAATATACTATTTTTGTGTCGTAAAATCGACGTATTAGTCAAGTTTTAGTAGACCAGATCGGCTGGGATTTGTATCACAGAAGAAAATAATAGTGCTAACCCGTACAGAAAGAACACTCACACCAAAATGAGTTTCCCGCCCGATATAGCGCCCCACGCCCCGCACCCCGCAGGCGCTGCGGGACTCCGCCGGTGGTGGAGGGGGTGTTTTACATAGCACAGATAATATAATACTAGTTACACTAGTACAGATACCTCATCTCATACAACCCTACGGCACGCTCTTAAGCGCGCTTATCGGGCGGGCTATTTAGTTTCCGTAACTGAGTCAATAGATGTCACTAGCATCGAGCGTAAACTCACCGACCGAACCAAAAAAAGAGAGACATCTAACGGAACATTCACCAATCCTAAATACTATCACATCATACAAAGATGGCGTTATTCAAAGTACCGACCGAGCAGTTTTTCCGAGGAGCCACAGATTACAATAATGTTTGTTTTGTATCCTACCTATCATATAAACGCGAAAGTTTGCGAGGATGGATGTTTAAAAAATGTTTTGTTACTCTTTCACGCAAAAACTAGGTACTGAATGGATTTTAATAATTAATGAAACTTTACAATAATATAGCTTATACATCAGAATAACACATAGGCTACAAATTATAGTAAAGGTATTGTATAAATTGTCGAAGAATTATCACGATACTATACCTATTAATTATTGTTTTGACGTGGCTATGTAATGTTGGTTTCTCGGTGGACTAGATAGTCCAGTAAGAAAAGTTTTTGACCGTGAGCGGAGCTGCGGGGTGCAGGGCGGGAAGATAGTTGTTGGTGTGCGTGCGAGTTATCTATCATACTTAATTAATACTTATCATACTAATATTATAAAGAGGAAAGATTGGTATTTTTGTGTGTGTGTAAACTCAAAAACTATGAATCGATTTCGAAAATTATTTCGCCATTAGAAAGCTACCTTAACCCTGAGTAACATAAGCTCCCTTCTATCGCGGGAAAATGCCTCATTCCCACGGGAAAAACTGTTAACGCGGGCGGAGCCGCGGCGGAAAGCTAGTATATGATATAATTTTGTTTATGCGAGCGAGTAGTGTCTAGTGCTGAACAAGCGCATTGCGATTTTCTCCTTTATTTAAACGGCCATAAAAACGGTGTACCTACTTACAGTCCAAAAGTGTATGTTCTAGACTGTACGTACCTACTGATGAGTACATATTACATAAGTAATTAAATATTTGAAACAAACATCCATCCAGACCACAGTCCAGACACAAGGCAACACAAGTGTTCATTACACAAATGTTTGCTCCCTGGGCAGGAATCGAACCCGCATGTGCTTCGAAGGCAGACCAACTACCAACTAGGCTACATTTTTTTCCAAATCGTAGGTATTATGAGTGTGCAAGCGGCAACGATATGACGGCAGCGGGGGAAGGCAGGGCGAGCTAACGCGCGCGCGATCCTTGACGATTTACGGACGAGACGACACGTGCGTGCATGACAATCTGCCAATCACTACATAGTAAAAACAAAGTCGCTTTCTCTGTCCCTATGTCCCTATGTATGCTTAAATAATTAAAACTACGCAACGGATTTTGATGCGGTTTTTTTTAATAGGTAGAGTGATCAAAAGAAAAGGTTTATATGTATAATACATTGATAACCCACAATAACCATTTTCCCGTGCGGAGCCGGGGCGGGTCGCTAGTACAATAAGTATTAATTCAAAGATTCATTCATAATACGTGATAATAATACCTACCTACCCATCCCATCTACCGCTGATTGATGTGGTGCGCTTTTTAATTCTCCATATTATCCGTATTTATTGGCGCATGTAATATTTGTAAATATTTATAAATAAAGCACCTAAGTACTTACTTATGAGATAGTACAGTAGCCAGCACATGCGGCTGGACATAATGACCTTGGGAGCGTCTTTATCCTGTAGTAGTAGGAGCGAAAATCGTGGTGCGAATGTCCAGCCGCATGTGCTGCCTACTGTACAATATCCTTGATTGATGATAAGTGTAATTTTTTTCATTATATTCCTCTATATTCTATTATATAAATAAAACTTTAGAGGTTGAATGAATGTCTGTACCTACACAGAAAAAGAATACGAGTTTTGTACGAGTAATTTCTTTTGTTTCTTTCTCTTTATTTTTGACTGTCTGTTTCGATGTAGGTATACATACCTACAGGTTAATCTTCGAAACTGTTGGACCAATTTAAATGAAATTATGCATGTTATAGATAAGTAGGTAGGTAATTTAATCCCGGAAAATTAAAGTTCCCGTGAGATCTATAGGTAGTTACGAGTATTAAACTGTAGTAAGTAACATATACCTACAACAAGTTGTTAATCCCACAGGAAAGAAAAACATTACAAAAGCAGTGTGGCTTGCATAGCTTCTTTCATATTAAATTATATTAAATGTGTGTGACGGACACTTCGGGACCGGCCGTTACTCCCATTCCAGTTTGCCACCACTATGAACAATTGAAGAACTAAAAAACTAAAGGGTCTAAGTGCCAATTTTATTATTTTAGCTATAAAGTAGGGCTTGGCACAATGTAGATTGTATTATTATATTAAATGTTGACTTTTGATTTTTCAACACTTAGACCCTTTAGATTTACAATCCTGCAATTTTTATAAGAGAATTTTTGGTGGCAAACCGAAATAGGGGAGTGACGACGACGGCCAGACCCGTCATTTTGAACGACGATCGAGAACGATTGGAGAACGACACGTCCATATTTTTTATTATTATCAATAAGTTCGACACAAGTAGGTACTTAGTAACATAGATAGGTAGGTACTTACTTAGTGGTTGGTTTCACCAACACCACCAAAACGTAATGTTGCTTGCTGTTTTGTATGTTATTAATTATTATCTATCACTTATACACCGTGAAATTTAACTTGTTCACTATTTGCAACATAGTGGTAGTGTAAGTACCTAGTGCTCATAATAATACTAAAATAACTTTCCCAACATAGGTTGAAATCTTGTTGAAAGTTTTCATATGAACTTTTGTCACGTGACCGGCCACTGACACTAAATTGAATTTTAATTTAAAGACTATAAAATAAAAGTTTTTCAGTTTCATGAGTAGGTACTACCACTATGTTGCAGGTAGTCAACCAATTAAATTTTACGGTGTACCTATTACTAAATTATTATTGATGATTACACCATTTATTTTTGGCACGTATTTAACGCGGCGACAAAATAATCTAAAGTGGGGATGTAAAAAAAATGAAAATGGGTGCTAAAAATAATGGGTTGGCGACTATTGTGAGCTATCATTTTAAATATAAAGTGGCTACTAAATAAATGAATTGCAAGGTAGTTTTTAAATTAAAACTGGCATCGAGTATTTGTTTTGGCAACTAAATTTATTTTCATGCAGAAACATATGGCACATAAAAAAGACAAATAGGCATTCAAATATGACTTCAAAAGTTTTTTATACGACATTCTAAGAGCTCTAAACAAAGTTTAAAACAGGATGCAAAGTTATTATCTTATCTTTTATAAGTGTATTTTACGGTTATGTAAAATCAATCAATGCCCAAACGAGCTTTTTTTAGATGGAAACCAACAGTTGACAACTAAAAATGACACCTCACTAATATTATTAGTCACCAAGTTATTATTTATACTACCTTACCTATATTTTCAGTTGACTTACTTATTATTTTTGCTACCTTATAGTAGCTGCCATTATTTGATTTTTATGATAGCCCCGTTTTGAGGCTTATTTATGATAATTAAAGGCAAATAATTTAAATGCTGCCAAATTATTTTTTTAGTTGCTAACAGTTTGTCGCCGTTTCAGTTTTTAGTCGCCTCGAAAATAATAAACCTTTATTTTTTATTTTCCCCCCTCTTCTTCCCCCCTTAGCATTGCTCACCTATACATTTAGTTTAAATTTCATTTATTAACCGTTCTCTTAGGTATTTGCACCAAAAACTTTAATCAAAACAGCACAATTCAGTCAGTAAAACTCAGTTAAAAAACGGAATCTCAAAAATACGAATGTACCCGAATTACCCCCTGGCCACAGCTTCGCAATGCGGCGGCGGCGGCGGCGACCGCGACCAGCGAAGAGCGATGGAAACAAACGTAGGCAACTTGTATGAAGCCGTTCACAGCTAGTCGCGGCAGCGGCGAGTCGAGCATCGAGCGAATAGCGAAGGGGGTGGGAGGGGCGCGCGGCGGTGGCGGCGGTGGGCATGGTATGCGGCATTGCGTCTACATGCCGTCCACTATAGATGACCTCCGCCTGCCATAGTAGTACTTTGACGGCGGGGGGCAACTTATGGTGAACGGTCTGTAAAGCGAATACGCGGCAAGCTGTGGCCTACCATCGCGCCGCCGTTCGCGCCTCCGGTCGCCGCCGCCGCCGCGCGAAGCTGTGGCCAGGCCCTAAAAGAATACTAAATAGGTATAAATATTTTTCAAATCGCCATCGCTTGACGTTAGATAGATGTGAGAATATTATGAAACATTTGAAACAGTCATTCCCGCTCGTCCAAACCCGTCACATAAACATAACCCCTTATTTCTATTTAGGTAAAAGTGGCTAAATACATAGCAATTAAAATTATTTTCCAATGAAAGAAACTTAACTGTAAATGCCTGACTCCTATCTGAAAACCTATATTTGAAAAATATATGCTACAAATAACGACAACTCTTTCATAAGATAACAGTTACTCCTATGAAAAAGTTGTCAAATTGTCAAGGCAATTCGGTAGTAGGTATAAAGTTAAATTAAATAAACCATAGGTTAAACTAGAGGATATTGAAACTACTATTCTTATTTCATAAATTTTGATTTATTTAAATTATCGATTATTAAGTATTTTCAGTTTCGAAGCAGCCTGCAGTGATTTTTTTCGCGATTTACAATAATCATTGATTTTAACTTCTAATAATTTTTTGATTAAATAATCAATGTGATTGCTATTGTGATGATCGATCGGGATATTAATTTGATTTTTAATGTTTTTCAATAAATCAGATACTAAATTAGATTTATATAATTAATTGATATTTTGATTGTAAAAATTTAATACTGAATTGACGAGATCAAATAAATAATCACTGGGAGATTTAAGTGTAGGAGTTACGATGTTAGAATATGTCTTGTTAATCAATAATAATTGCTTTTTATCAGATAAATCAACTTGATCTTTTAATAAAATATTCATGCAATCAGAACAATTAAATTTATCAATACATGATTTACCCAACCATCCAGCAAAATATACAACCGAACAAGTTTCTAAAGTAATATCACCGCCGGAAGAATTGGACTCCGGAAGTGGAGTTGAAGTGGAATTTGAATGTAATATTTCATTTTCGAATGGTTGTGAAAAAATAATATCAAGTTCGTCGTCTGTCAGTTGGTCTTCTTGTCTACTTGAACATGTATTTTTTGATGTAGAGGGTTGGGGATCTGACGTGGAAGGTTGTATATTTTGCTGGATGGGTACAAAATTTTCTTGATCGGATTCGCAATTACTTTTGTCAAATTTCATTAAATTGTTTAGCAAATTAGATCTGAAAATCGAACGTAATGATCTTGATGTGGGATTTTTATTGCATCCACCTCTTATTCTATAAATACCAAATAAATTTTCAATCACATCTTGATTTAGTCTATAGGTGTTGATAAATTTGACGCCTGTTCCTTCATCGAATTCTTCAGTAGAAAGTTGCTGGACTGCATTGATCGTTTGTACAATTCCATCAAAACAAGGGGGTCTAGTTAATTGGATTTGATTTTTTTTATTATAGGAAATCTTCTTTAATCGACTAAAAATTTCTTTACCCTTGATTAGAGTTTGATTACATGCAGAATTTTGATTTTTTGTGATTGCGCATCTATATGGGTTAGGATCAAATTTATTTTTGGAATTAAGGCAATCAAACAAATCATTCATTAATTGTACAAAATCAGCTGTGTGTTTCGATGTATCGCTTTTTAACTCTCCGCTGTCAATGGCAGTTCTTATTGCACCTGCAACTGAGTTGCTGAAAATTTGTGTCGCTAATTTGACTTTCATTTTTTGAAAATTATTGGGATTTATATGCAATGGGGTTATTTTTTTCAATGATTTGCTTTTATTTTTTTTATCTATATTGTAAACAGTTACTATATCTTTAAATGAAATTTGATTATTATCAATTTCATAATCATTATTAATCAGATTATTTCTTATGTTTTTAACCAAATGCGGAGTATCAAAGATAGCATAAATTTTATGATCATTAACGAAAAAAAATGGAGAATCAGCAGTTGCACCCTTTTTTTTAATCATTTTAACATTTGTTGTGGCTTGATCGCACACCGTTACTTTCGGTAACAAGCCACATTCAAATAATTTATTAATTACAGAATCAACAATAGTTCCTAACCTATCCGAATCAACCGTTTTTGAGGAAAGAAAATATGCCAAAGGCATTTTCCACGGCGAATAAATGCCTCTGGCAATAAATACTAGCGCTGATTTAGCCTCGTTCTGATTTCTATCACCACCACCAAAATCTTCATACCCTTCAATAAAATCAAATTTGCTTGTGTATTCTAAATCAACCATTATACTCATTTCATCAAAACATACGGCACACGCTTTCTCATTAATTGATTTACAAGAAAATTTATTTTTAATGTTATCAAATATTTCATTGTTGATGCCTGGCAGGCAATCAGTTTCCTGCAGCCATCGGTGAATAGTTGATTGAGATGCGAGTATAACACCCGAATCAACCAAAAAATTATAAGCAGCCGGTGATTTGTAATATAAAGACATGCAAAATTTTCTTTCATTATCATTCCATGGCACTTTTGATTTTGATTTTCTTAATTGCATAGTTGTTAATAATTTACTTGATTCGCTGTTAAATTTATGATTATTTATATCGACCAGACGTTTATTAGTTATTCGACTTTTCATTTTTTTATTTTTTAAAATTTCCTGCTTAAGTTTCTTATTGGTATCAATTAATTTTCTTTTTAATATTTTGCACTTAGGAGTGTCAGCACCCACGACACGACGCCGTCTACTTTTCGGGGTGCTCCAGTGCCCCACCTGGATTTCATTATCGGTATCTTCGTCAATTTTCAGACGTTTATTCTGGTACACCTTTTTAGGCGTAAGAACTTTTAGGTCCGGTGAAGCTGTAAAAAAAGCAAATAAAATACTTAATTAAAGCTGCTCTTACCTGCCAAATCGAACTAAAATTATGTTAGCAGCACCCCTGGGTTCTGTATGGCTATGGACAGATATTAAACAGAAAAACTGATCCCGTACCTATATCAAAAAGGAAATCAGAACCTTTAAAGAATAACTCGTGTGTCTGGTCTATCTGGCGTGTCAGCTTGCTTAGCTTGCTTACCTGTTCCTATAATATGAGTATCAGTTGTTTGTGGACTGTTCATCCTGCCTGCTACTTGTCCAGTGCTTTGGCTTGATGGTTTTGCTTTATTTTGTTCATAAGGGGAGGAGTCATTAAGATCTGCAGATAAAATAAAAACATCAACTAATTCAATTAATTACTTGAGCTGTGTAATGTCCGGCAGAGTAGAATAAGTACCACCAAAACATTACACACAGGGTGTAGTAAAAGGAGTTGCGATGTCAAAGAAAGAACAAGCGTCTTTTCGGAGAGGCTATGTCCAGTAGCGAACTGTTATGGCTGTTAATGTAATTATTCGCTTTGTGTAATATGTCCATCTGTTACAATTTATTTCTACAAAAAAGTTCTAATTTTATGGTACAAGTTACAAGTTACCGGCCAGCCGTGGTCGGGTTATTCCCGTTGTTCCCAGCGGGCTTGACCTCCGTAGGGGACAACGGGAATAGAAACAAGACCTGTTATTCCAACGGGAATACCACTTTTATTTATTTCCCGCTGTCCCCCACTAAACAATAACAATAAAAATATCATAATGCCCATAGGGATAGGGATTATTATATAATATAATATTATATTAATATGGCATGTATTTAACCAGGCGACAAAGTAATCGAAATCAGGGATACAAAAAAAATAAAAATGGGTGCTAAAAATAATGGGTTGGCGGCTAATGTGAGGTAACATTTTAAGCATGAAGTGGCTACTAAATAAATTGATTGGAAGGTAGTATTTAAATTGAAACTGGCATCGAGTATTTTGTTTTGGAAACTAAATTTATTTTCAAGCAGCAACATAATGGCAGATAAAAAAAGACAAATAGGCATTCAAAAAATTCACTACAGGGCCTCTATTTAAAATAAATGGGGTGTGTAGTTAAATATAATTAAGGGCAAAAAACGTAATTTTGGCGACACTTTAAGGGCGTTATTTAAAGTTAAAATAGGATGCAAATATAATTTTATATACCCTTTTTTTGTCATCGGTCCCGTAGCCAAGTTGGTAGCCTTGATAATAGTAAACATGGATAAATGGCTCGAAGGACAGAGTAAGGGTGAGGCGGGAGGCCACACGAGCGTAATTTTGTGAGTCGTGAGCGGCAGAAATTCTGTCGCGCAAATTCTGCCGGCAGAAATTCAGTCCCCAGTGGTGTCCAATGACGAGTCTGAGGTCAAAATTGGAAAAAATGGCCGCCATTTTGAACTTTTGTTTCTGAACGGATTGCTCTCAAAATCGATATCTAGGGTCCCCAGTGGTGTCCAATGACGACTCTGAGGTCAAAATTGGAAAAAATGGCCGCCTTTTTGAACTTTTTTGTTTCTGAACGGATTGCTGTCAAAATCTATATCTAGGGTCCCTAGTCCCTAGTGGTGTCCAATGACGAATCTGAGGTCAGATTTGGAAAAAATGGCCGCCATTTTGAACTTTTTGGTTTCTGATCCGAATGCTTCTAAAATCGATATCTGGGGTCCCCAGTGGACTCCGATGACGATTCTGACATGCGAATTGTAAAAAAAATTACCACCAATTTGAACTTTTTTGTTTCTCGTCCGATTGCTTTCAAAATCGATATCTTGGTCCCCAGTAGACCTTAATGACGAATCTGACATCAGAACTGCAAAAAGTGGCCGCCATTTTGAACTTTTTTGTTTCTCGCCCGATTGCTACCAAAATCGATATTTGGGGTCTCCAGTAGACTCCGATGACGATTCTGACATCAGAGTTGCAAACAATGACCGCCATTCATCATATCGATTTTGAGAGCAATCCGTTCAGAAACAAAAAAGTTAAAAATGGCGGCCATTTTTTCCAATTTTGACCTCAGAGTCGTCATTGGCCACCACTGGGGACCCTAGATATCGATTTTGAGAGCAATCCGTTCAGAAACAAAATAGTTCAAAATGGCGGTCATTTTTTCAATTTTGACCTTAGATTAGAGTCATCATTGGACACCACTGGGGACCCTAGATATCGATTTTGAGAGCAATCCGTTGAGAAACATAAAAGTTCAAAATGGCGGCCATATTTTCCAATTTTGACCTCAGAGTCGTCATCGTCAAAGTCAAAGTCAAAATATAAAAACATTTTTATTAAAAAATCAATAAAAAAAGAATAATCAAATTTTAGTTAAAAAATAAATAAATCAAATTGGCTAATAGCCCGCTCTGTCCCCCCTCGCCCGCACGTACCCCGCTTCTACCCAACCTCAACAGTCGCCGCTCGCGCCGTTTGCCATTTTTATTTAAATTATAATTTGAAACATTTTAAAAGAGACCTTTTATAATTTATAAATAATATCCGTTTTAATTTTATAGCTGCCCTTTACTAAGACCCAGAATTTGCTTTATTATATGCCAACTAACAGTTGACAGAATACTATTTATATTACCAATAATATTAGTCGCCAAGTAATTATATTAGTCGCCAAGTAATTATTTATAGTACCTCACCTAAAATTTCAATAGTCGTACTTAATATATTAGCTACCCTAAAGTAGCCGCCAATATTTCGTTTTTATGATAGCCTGGTGTTGCCGCTTATTTACATTAAATAAACGCCGAAACATTTGATTGCAGCCGTATTAATTTATTAGTTGCCAACATTTAGTCGCCATATCAGTTTTTAGTCGCCGCGAAAATAATAAGCCTATTAATATTATAAATGCGAAAGTAACTGTCTGTCTGCCTGTCTTGATACACTTTCACGCCAAAACCACTAAACCGATTTTGTTGAAATTTGGTACAAAGATAGAATAGACCTCTGGGATGGACATAGGCTACTTTTTATCGAGGGAAAATACTTCGTTCCCACAGGAAAAGTGTTGACAAAACTTGCTATGGATGGACCACTGTCACACCGATGTTTAAAAGTTTATAGTAAATTCTTTCTAGCCTAGCCGATTATATTTAAATATTCATTTATTTATAATCACGCGTTTATTAATCTCATAAAACTTTCGAGGAGTATTCCCTAAATTAAAAGCTTTTCTTTTTATTTCACGATAACAACATGACGTAACGTTTCACGAAAATTTTTAAAAATGTATCTACTTTCTAATTTTGAGATAATCGAGATACTACTACATATTTTAAATGAAAAATACCATAATAAGATTGGAATTGTCTCTCGCGCAAACTATTCGGTTTAGAAAAAAAATATTTTAGAAAACTCAATCTCATTTTTTAAGACCTATCCATAAATACCCCACACACACGTATGGGTTTGAAGAAGAATTATTTTTAGTTTTATTTCTAAGTATGAAAATTTATTGTTCTATTTCTGATTTTTTTGTGAAAATCTTAATGCGGTTCAAAAAATACATCTACTTACCAAGTTTCAACAGTACTACATCTCTTATAGTTTCGGATAAAAGTGGCTGTGACATACGGACGGACAGACAGACAGACAGACATGACGAATCTATAAGGGTTCCGTTTTTTGCCATTTGGCTACGGAACCCTAAGAAGGTCCTGTATTAGAATATCAAACCTACTGCCCCAATGTTGTTGAATTTTAAATTAATATTTTACACAATTATGTTTTTTGCAATTAGGCAACAATATTTTAAATTACCTACTTATTAAAAGTAGGATATACAGAGTACAGAGTACACTACCCATAAAAGTGATTATAATTCTGTTAATTTGGGTTTCAGTAATATTATTAAAGTTAATGCTATTATACTGTCAATAGAGTAATCACCTGTTTGGTTTCATAATTTTACAAAAACAAAAAGAGTAAAGGCGAAATGAAGGGGGTGTAGAGAAAGTTACATTATTTAAATTTTGTAATATCATGCCACACAACCTTTAATATATTGCTCTAATAAATACAAAAAGATTATCTTATATATAAAATTCTCGTGTCACAGTTTTCGTTCCCATACTCCTCCGAAACGGCTAGACCGATTCTCATGTAATTTTGTGAGCGTATTCAGTAGGTCTGGGAATCATCTACTTTTCATACCCTTGAGAGCGGGCGGAGCCGCGGGGCGAACAGCTAGTATGTATATACTAATATTATAAAGAGAAATGGTTTATTTGTTTGGTTGTATGCATTGACGAATAGGCTTCAGAACTACTGAACCGATATCAAAAATCCTTTCACTGTTAGGAAGCTACATAAAACCTGAGTAACAGATATATTTTATTTAAAAAAAATTAGGAACCTTAATAACTTAACTTAACTTTATAATGTAACCCAAGGAAAAAAAACCTAAAATATTCCTAATAATTGAAAAGGCTCCGAAACTACTAAACTGATTTTAGTAAAATTTAGTACAAAGATAGAATAAATCTTGGAAAAGAACATAGGCTACGATTTACTGAGAGAAAGTTTCTCATTCCCATGGGAAAAAATATTGAGATAATGAAAGCGGGCGGAGTTGACACAAAAATAGAATAGACCTTGCGGCCTTCCGCAACATAGGCTAACTTTTACCGCGGGAAAATTCCTCATTTCCACGGGAAAAACTTAAAGTATTGAATAAGGCATTTTCCCGCCGTAAAAGGTAGCCTATGGTGAATGTAGCTTTCTAATAGTGAAAAAATTTTTGAAACGGTTCAGTAGTTTTTGAGTTTATTCTTTACCAACATACACACACACACACACACACAAAAATACAATTCCTCTTTATAATATTAGTATGAAGTATATTCTGCTTATTGTGATTCGAAGTGACATGAATTCACTTTGTTTGTTTGTATATTAGTTATATCAATTAAACTGTTTGACTTTGAAGAAATGTAAAAAGCTCTACGATATTGTCAATTTGTATATGATATTGTCAAAAGAACATTAGTATTTCCACCACAATCTAGATAATAAAACTATAGAGGTCGAAAATCTGTAGGTACATAGAAAAAAAAATGCTTAAAACTAAGTCAGGGGGATGTAAGAAGTATAATTATAGAATCTATTAAGTTTTTTTAGATTTTTTGTAACTTTGTTTGTCTATTTGTACGGGCTCATATCCAAAACTGTTGGACCTATTTTAATGAAGTTTTGCATGGTGTTACGTTATATTATCTCTGGTCAACATCTTAGATAGTTTTTACCGAGGCATATTTTCTGTGACTAAGGTAAAATATCCCATTCCTACGGAAAACTCAAAAAACAACGCGGGCGTAGCCGCGGGCGGACAGCTATATGTATAATAAATAACAATATGAATAATATTATGCATCTTACCAGAACCTGAAGACGCAGCGGGTGAGCGATTTTCACTCTCAGCAGCCTGATAATGTTTTGGTATTGCAGTTCTTCGCAACCTTTTTCTAATGCCAGACACATTCCTCACGTATTTGATATTGAAATGATCAATGCATAGATATCTAGATCGCAGTTCTGCAGGAGATAAATGGGCAATGGTCACATTTCCTAAAACAATTTTAGATACCCTTTAGCATCAAACTTCAAAGTTTTTATCCAATAAGTAGGTACTTAGGCAAGCAGACAAAAATAAAGTGTAGGTAGGTAGGTAACTACATTTCGTACTTACCACAATTACGAAGCCATTGTTCTAAGAGATTTGTATTCGTCCACGGGAATCTAAACATAGATTTCTGGTTTGATGTATTTTCGCATCTAAAATACGAACACTTGTGATGATGTGGCATTCTGTTTCGTTATGTAAAAACACTAAACACTTCGAAAACCAAGCAGCGGTTGATGCGTTGTCGGCTTGTCGCGTCGTCGTAGATATGTGTTTTTGCAGTTGCAGATCCAGTTCAAATACGTAATCAACCATTTAGGCTCATTTATAAAAAATGAATGTATACACAATCAACAAATCAATAAAATTAGCAATTATTAAACAAACTTTTTAAGAAGTTGAACAAACAAAACAAAACTAAGTATTTGCTTGGTTGGTCGGTCAGTCGGTAAAACAGGTTTTTGCACACCTCAGTCAGTGTTGCCGGAAGTCAAAACTATTAGAGCCCACAAACATTCAATATAATGTTGCGAAACTGGAAGGGCTTTAATAAATAATAGTTAAAAAAAATAAAAAACTCGCTTTAATGAACTAAAGAGTTATAGTTTTTTTTAACTATTCTTTATTTTTAGGCAGACATACAATGATGATGTTGATGATTGATTTCAGAATCCGTAGTTTTGTGTTATGTTCTTTTTTCGTCAACACATAGCGTGTCAATCCATAGCTCCTAATACTCAAACTTAAATGAAATGATAAAAAGGTAAATAAAATTCATTTTTGTAAAGCAAGCTGCTTCCAACAACGCTTTATCAGTATCATACATTTTGTAATCGAAGCATTTAAACTTTCTAGAAAAGTAATAATGAAAATTCCTAGTCCTTGAAACGCTTCGAATTTGTTCAAAGTCATACATAACTGTTCATACTGGCAACTCTGAAAAAAAGATAACTTCTTCACAATCTATCACAGATTCTTTTGATAGTAGTTCTAATAAAATTGTGTAGATGACGCTTTTCGCGAGCTCGTTTAAATTGATATTGGTAGGGCTTGACGTAGTACTAACTATTGCCAGTGATGGCGCTGTAGTATTTTGAGTTTTATGATGAGTATTTAATGAAAATTAAGCTGTTTTCATGTGCTTTAAAAGCTTTTAACCATTAAAAAAATATATTTAACGAAAATTTCCTGTCAAATTTGTCCCATGATTTATTTTAAGAAATCTTATTTTCACGAACGTACGCGTAGTGCCATCTATTATCTGTTTAGGAAGCTAATGATCTTTTGTTCGACATGGGAACCCTGTGTACATAGCGCCTAGGGCCATTGACTTGTAGTTGATATTCAGTTGTTCTTCAAAAAGAAGTAGGTTGTCAAAATGCGTTTTCTGTATGGAGTGACCGCCCAGTGCTTATATTTAAATAAAAAAGGCGAGGCCTGTGGAGTTTCTGCGAGTTCTTCAGACGCAGAGTACATGTTGCTTTGCTGAACTCGCCACTAAATGTAACTTTATTTGACTTTACCAATTGTCCAAAAGCGGGAAATCAGCGCGCTTTACCAACTATTAGAGTAAATTTGAATATGGCTGCATTTGTCTAATTTCTTGCCTCTTGGCAGAGATTTTAAAAAATTCCATGTATGTAAGCAGTTTTTATTGTTTTTCAACTACATTCATAACATTCTTATAGAATTAGAATTTCTTAAACACTATAAACGCTCGCACTATATAGTAAGTTTTCTTCTACAAAAAAAGTTAAATTCCATTGTCTGTGTGGAAATTATTGACCTAAAATAAAAATATTGAACAATTCCTCAGGTGACGAACCTAAACAACCACGTCCGCCTTCACACCGGCGAACGGCCCTTCGTGTGCTCCGAGCCGGGCTGCAACAAAGCTTATGCACAGGTAACGTACACACACACCTACAAAACATGTCAATCACGTATTAATAGAATAGAATATACTTTACTAGCGACCCGCCCCGGCTCCGCACGGGAAAATGGTTATTGTGGGTTATCTTTAAGCATATTATGCATGTATTATACATATAAACCTTCCTCTTGAATCACTCTATCTATTAAAAAAAACCGCATCAAAATCCGTTGCGTAGTTTTAAAGATTTAAGCGTACAAAGGGAGGGACATATGGAGGGACATAGGGACAGAAAAAGCGACTTTGTTTTATACTATGTAGTGATTGCACACTAGAAAACAATAGAAACAGTAAATTCACCAAAAAAGATCGAAAGTGTACCAGGTCTACCAGTGTCTACCAGGCAACCTTAGGGTAAGGAAATACAAGAGTGAGACGGGTCTGTGCAAACAACATAAACTTAGGGTAAGGAAATACAAGAGTGAGACGGGTCTGTGCAAACAACATAAACTTAGGGTAAGGAAATACAAGAGTGAGACGGGTCTGTGCAAACAACATCAACTTCTTATGAGAGATGTTTAAGATATTGTAAAGCCCGACCAAAGAAATAAGAAACCTCGCCATGTTGCGCAATTTAAATGGAACTAATTTTATAAAGGAAATTGTTGCCATTTTCTTAAAAATGTACAGGTGGCGCCCCCAGAGCAGGTTTCTTATTTCTTTGGTCAGGCTTTACTTACTTATTTCACATATTGCTAATTACATAATGTTTACACAACAATCCAAACATCCAATACATATAAAAAATCCAGACATTAATGTTTATCCATACATCTAGCGCAAGAACTGGTACAACAAATGGGATGTTTCGTAAACAGTTTATTGCCTGGATTGAAACATAGGATACTTTTTATCCTAGGAAAATGTGCGACGCCGCTGATAACAGCTGGATTCTATCAAATAATGCGCTACAGCATTCGAAATCAGGTCAAATGTGAAGCAAGCGTTCCTACCGTTGTCTGTTAGTAAAGTTCGACCAGAGAAATAAAAAACCTCGCCATATTGCGGAATTTCAATGGAACTAATTTTATAAGAGAAATTGTTGCCATAGTCGTAAAAATATACACGTGGCGCTCCCAGAGCTGGTTTTTTATTTCTTTGGTCAGGCTTTATGATTATTATAATGTTGCATGATGATAAGTCATTTACAAACCTTATTAGGGCCTATTTAGGGGTTGTACCGCACCCCTATCGTAACCTGTTATTAATAAAATAAAATAAAATAAATAAAATAAGTTTTTATTTCTTTAACATAACTCTTAAATTACTAGTGAGATGGGGTCTCCATTTAAGCAAACATTGCCTGTGTTTGGAGGCCCCGCTCTTCCTTAACAATAAATGGGATATGTTATATAGCTAATAGAGTACTTTTACTTTTACATTATTTTCTTCTGTGCTTTTACTACAACTTATAGCAATGATATTTACTAAATATTAAAAATAGGAAAGGAAGTGGAAAAAGAAAATGTTATTATTGTAACACTATGTATTATTATTAAAAATAGGAAAGGAAGTGGAAAAAGAAAATATTCTTATAACACTATGTATTATTTAGTTGTCTCTGTACTGTTACCCTTGAATAAACGTTTCATCTATCTATCTTACTCTAGGTGACGAATTTGAACCAGCATCGCAAGCGTCACCAGAGCGGTCGCGGCGCCGACAGCTACGACTGCCCCGTCTGCGGGGAGCGCTTCCAGCAGCGGAACATGATGTACACACACAGGTCGGTGGGGCACACACACTAAGGAACGGAACACGTGAAACATGGGCACACTGAGAAACTTTGAACTCTTTGAACGTGAAACATGGGCACAGATAGGAAACACGTGAAACATAGACACAGGAAACACGTGAAACATGGGCACAGATAGGAAATACGTTAAACGTGAGCACAGATAGGACACACGTGAAACATGTACACATTAAAGAAGGCAATACGTGAAACGTGTACACATCTAGGAAGAGAACATGTGAAACATAAGTTTGGCGTCGTAAGAGGTGCAAATAACGCTAAAAGTAAATAGTATATTTCATTACAAGTGCGGAAAGGCTGTCATTGCAAAGAGTTCCGACAAATGTGTACCCGAGCCGAGGCGCAGCCGCACCGTACTGCGTTCCGCACGTGTACTGAACGACTATTTTTAATACAGTTGCGAAAAAATGAAGCAATTTAATAAAATAATAAAAACATAATAAAAAAAAATGACGCCAACCGTAGAATATAAGCAGAGATTTTTTTTCTTCACCCATTCTGGTAGACAAAGGGAACTATGCCCATACAGCCAAGTCATCAAATTTTTTTATTGATATGAAATGAAAATGAAATTTAATAAGATGAATTAAAATGAAACCTAACCTAACTCATTCAATCAAATCATTAAATCTGATATTTAACAAATTAGTAGCTCCTTTTTAGAAATATACGTATTTGCTTGAATCATAAAGACTTTTATGATGTTTTTTAGTAAAAACTTCATGGTTGGTTTTTCTTTTTATTAGACATTATTTTGACAGTTGGGAAAGAAAACGCACGAGTGCGGGAAAGGTAAAGAAAAAGCACGCGTGTGTAATAGCCCACTTCCCGAACGCTATACGACCCTGCAATACGCCACTTTTTGAGCAACTGTATTAAAAAGTAGTTTTTTTTTTAGTTTTTACTACACTAACAAAGATTTTTACGGATCACGGGCATTCGCAGAAATAACCTGTAATTTTATTAAAAAAGCTAGTTTAGTTTAGTTAATAAACTGGTTTTTGCTATCGTTTTTTTTAGTGCATGTGTCCTGCCTACAGTATTGTTAAAAAAATAATTAATTACCGCCTAAATTAATGTACCTTCATTAATGCAAGAGTGGCACCTCCCAATACAGGCAACTATTTAGCTTAAAGGGAGATGCCAAACCTCATTAGATTAAGGCAATGTTTGTTAATGAAATAAACTTTTTTTTTTTATACAAAGATGTTGTGTGTGTGTGCAGGCGCGAGGCTCATTCGGGTGGGGGCGGGCTGGCGCCCAAGCCGCTGCGGCGCCACGTGTGCAAGCTGTGCGAGCTCTCCTTCCCCAACCAAAAGCTGCTACAACACCACGTGCAACAACACACGGAACAGGCCGGGAACACATCGGAAGATGACGACAGTGAGTTAACTAAACACGTGCTCCGCTTCTTCTTCATATTTAAAGCCTCTGTCACACACAGCGATTACTCGCTGCGAATTAGCACTCGCAGCGAGTATTCGCTCAGTGTGACAGGGCTATTCGCTGCGAATTCCATACTGACCGTGTAAATTTTTAATAAGCTATTCAAATCTAAACAGATCTTTAAACCATAACCCGCCATAAGGTACCTTTGCATGTGGAACGTCACATATGATTGTTCAATTTAAGTTAGAGCGTAATATGTAGAATGGGGTCCAATTTTGCTTATATAAGTAACAGTATTGTTTGTTTTCCAGAGAAGGCGATGGTGTGCGTGTTCCCGTCGTGCGGCGCGCGCTTCCAGTCGGCGCACGAACACACCGAGCACCTGCTGAGCGCGCACCAGCTCAGGGTGCTGGCCAGCGCGGCGCAGCCCCCCGCCCGCCGGGGGCGGCCACGGAAACAACACGCCGTCAGTACACACACACACACACACACACGCGCACACACACACACATTCACACCTAAAACACACACACGCACGCACGCACTACTACTACACTATAAATAACCCATAACCGACTGTCCCATTTCTGCTATAAATATTATTTCATTCTTCTTTCTCTTAATAGTTGATGCATTGTTTCCATGAGGATATTAAAACATACTCATTATTTTTCAGAGCAAACTGGACCCGGAACAGGAACAGGATCCACTCGCCATCGAAGAGCCAGAGTTCCGGCCGGTGAGTGGACACTGCTTGTGAACCCACCTCATACTCATCTCATAGTGGACACTGCTTGTGAACCTACCTCATACTCATCTCATAGTGGACACTGCTTGTGAACCTACCTCATCACATAGTGGACACTGCTTGTGAACCTACCTCATACTCATCTCATAGTGGACACTGCTTGTGAACCTACCTCATACTCATCTCATAGTGGACACTGCTTGTGAACCTACCTCATCACATAGTGGACACTGCTTGTGAACCTACCTCATACTCATCTCATAGTGGACACTGCTTGTGAACCTACCTCATACTCATCTCATAGTGGACACTGCTTGTGAACCTACCTCATACTCATCTCATAGTGGACACTGCTTGTGAACCTACCTCATACTCATCTCATAGTGGACACTGCTTGTGAACCTACCTCATACTCATCTCATAGTGGACACTGCTTGTGAACCTACCTCATCACATAGTGGACACTGCTTGTGAACCTACCTCATACTCATCTCATAGTGGACACTGCTTGTGAACCTACCTCATACTCATCTCATAGTGGACACTGCTTGTGAACCTACCTCATACTCATCTCATAGTGGTCACTGCTTGTAAAGCCATCTTATACTCATCTCATAGTGGACACTGCTTGTGAACCAACCTCATACTCATCTCATAGCGGACACTGCTTGTGAACCTACCTCATACTCATCTCATAGTGGACACTGCTTGTGAACCTACCTCATACTCATCTCATAGTGGTCACTGCTTGTAAAGCCATCTTATACTCATCTCATAGTGGACACTGCTTGTGAACCAACCTCATACTCATCTCATAGCGGACACTGCTTGTGAACCTACCTCATACTCATCTCATAGTGGACACTGCTTGTGAACCCACCTCATACTCATCTCATAGTGGACACTGCTTGTGAACCTACCTCATACTCATCTCATAGTGGACACTGTTTGTGAACCTACCTCATCTCATAGTGGACACTGCTTGTGAACCTACCTCATACTCATCTCATAGTGGACACTGCTTGTGAACCTACCTCATACTCATCTCATAGTGGACACTGCTTGTGAACCTACCTCATACTCATCTCATAGTGGACACTGCTTGTGAACCCACCTCATACTCATCAAATAGTGGACATTGCTTGTGAACCTACCTCATACTCATCTTATAGTGGACACTGCTTGTGAACCTACCTCATACTCGTCTCATAGTGGACACTGCTTGTGAACCCACCTCATACTCATCTCATAGTGGACACTGTTTGTGAACCTACCTCATACTCATCACATAGTGGACACTGCTTGTGAACCTACCTCATACTCATCTCATAGTGGACACTGCTTGTGAACCTACCTTATACTCATCAAATAGTGGACACTGCTTGTGAACCTACCTTATACTCATCTCATAGTGGACACTGCTTGTGAACCCACCTTATACTCATCACATAGTGGACACATACATCCATCACATGGTTAAAATACAAATACAAATATTCTTCAATGTGAACCACAACTTTTTTGTCTCATCGACTACGTAGGTAATTCATTACAAATTGTATTCAAATTTGGTCCAGCCCCCTTACATGATGCGTGACAGACACAATTTTGTCATCCGTATACTGTTGTCCTATTGAGAGACGAAATATCCTATGTATATCATCCTTCAATATATGTGCGGGTTTTTCATGGTATTTTGACAGCTAGGTATGGGTTATACTTACAATCACGGACGTAGCTATAGCTTTGATAAGGGGGGGGACCGCATATTAAAAAAAAGCGGCCAAGTGCGAGTCGGACTAGCCCATGAAGGGTTCCGTAGCAGCAAAAAAATTCTTGTAGTTCGTTGTAACTTTGATCGAGGTTTTAATAATAGTGAAAGTTACCTTTTGCGGTTTACAATTAGTGACGTAGGTATTAAAAAAAACTACTTACTAGATCTCGTTCAAACTAATTTTCGGTGAAAGTTTGGATGGTAATGTACGGTCTCCTGCATAGAAAACGGACCCCCTATCGTAAGCGGCGAGTAGTCACCGCTTATGACGGGGGGTCCGATTTCTTTGCAGGAGACTGTACATCATATATATTTTTATAGTTTTATCATTCTCTTATTTTAGAAGTTACAGGGGTTACACACATTTTTCCATTTTGGAAGTGCTTCTCGCGCAAACTATTCAGTTTAGAAAAAATGATGTTATAAACCTCAATATCATTTTTGAAGACCTATCCATAGATACACCACACGTATGAGTTTGAAGAAAATTTTTTTGAGTTTCAGTTGTAAGTATGGGGAACCCCCAAAATTTATTGTTCTTTTTCTATTTTCGTGTAAAAATCTTAATGCGGTTCACAGAATACATCTACTTATCAAGTTTCAACAGTCTAGCTCTTATAGTTTCGGAGAAAAATGGCTGTGAGTGACATACGGACAGACAGACAGACATGACGAATCTATAAGGGTTCCGTTTTTTTTATTTGGCTACGGAACCCAAAACACGGATTTGACCTTTATCCAAGCAAAGCCAATAAAATCAAGCAATTATAGTTGCGCGTAATTTGTAATTTTAAACTCGGGTTTGGAATGTACTCTAAAAATTATAATAATAGGTTACTTTATTTTTTTGTTTGTTCTTTTGAACAGGCTTAGATCAATGAACATGCTGCCTAATAATAATAGGTTCCTTCAAATAAGTATAGGACCACTCAAGACCCTTTTTCTCAGGGTGGAGGTAAGAGCTGCAATTACTAAATAACAAATAATACGTACAGTCAATTAGAGCTGTGAAAAAATCAAACTTCTAAGTCAACGCAATCAAAAGATACCGCCGTTTGTGCCACAATTTTGACTTTCGCGAGGGAAACAAAACCTACAGAGTACTTTCCTTGAACTCATAATCTAGAAATTTGATACGAAGCAACGTCTTATAGCAGAGATAAAGGAAAAAATTGCGAAAATCACACATTTTTAGTTGTTGTTGTTAACAGCTCGTATATGTCCCCGTCGAGGGGATCAAAAATATTTTTAAAATTTCAAACTACCCCTTTCCTCATGAACGTGTAGTGGTATTAAATTGAAATTTATACTGTAACAAAATCCGGAACCCTCGGTGCGCGAGTTCGATTCGCATTTGGCCGGTTTTTTATTTAAATATACTAAATCTGAGTTTTTATCAACAAATCTTATATCAAAGTTAGCTAAAACTATGATAATTGTGACTAGGAAAGTGCGGTGTTGTAAAAATTACTAGCATTCTTGAAGAATGGGGGGGGGTCCGGACCCCCAAAACCCCCCCCTTATATACGTCCGTGCTTACAATTTGTTACAGTAGTCATGCTATTAATTTAATTGTCTTTTTTTCCAGATAAAAATAGCGAATGCCAACAGCATCCAATTCGTGTCCAAGTTGAAACTGCAGGGCATGTTCCAATGAGCCCCGCACACACGCACACACGCACACACACACAAGTAGCGTGACCAGTTAGTTGTATCACTCCATTTTTATAACCAGTCAGCTTGGCGAAATATAACGTACGAAACGTGAAACCGTTAAAAAAACGCCTGTTAACGCTAAAAAATGTGCATAGGTGAACTTTATGATAGGCGTCGGCGGGGGTGAGGGAGCGAGCGGGGAGCGGTCCAATGTTGCCAAGTTGACGATGCAGACAGAACGGAACTGGAACTAGTAACTGTTTAAAAATGGAGTTATATTTTAGTGCAGTCAAAAAGAATTTACTACTAGAGTTTGGCAAATGAAAGTTGACAATCGATGAAATTGGAAAACATTGTGCTGGCAACAAAGTTACATAGAAAAAAAAGTATCAAATTAGGTAAATCCATAGAATCAGGGTTGCCACGTTGTTTTTTTTTCAAATTTGCCGCGTTTTTTCATTGTATACTTTCATTTGCCAAACTCTATCACTAATACAACCGCCCTCTGCTAACAATAATCGCACAAAATGTCGGGTCCGTCTCGGTAGCAGCGGACTGTGACAACACATCTCACATTTAACTGTCGAAATGGTGTGCTGTGAGAAATCCGCCATATTGTAATTTCCTCCGATAGGATGAGTCACAAAAAAATTGTCTTGTCACGCATGTCAGTGTAATAATTTAAAAAAATACAATACTATACAAAATACTTTATTGACACCAAAAAAACACAAGGTAACAAATTGAAAAATACATGTTAAACGTTTGTTTATGCGTTCATTTAAAGTCTTGCTTAACGCCTGTTACCTTTTTGTGGTAAGAATCATTATAAAATTGGGATTTGGTAGAAAATATGTAGTAAACTCTTTTTACTGCAACTTTGTTTAAATCGTTACGGAGTTAGACATAACTAAACTTACTTAAGTACACACTTAATGCTTTTAACATTAATCTGTAATAAGTGATTGTTAAGTAATGAAAACGCTAATAAAATATATGGATGGGCATATTTGTATGCAATATTATAGTATATTTACTACTAAGAGAAGATGATTCGAAACTTGGTGTCCGTTGCAATTTACACACGGTAGTGCATAGCGCCAAGTCTAGAGGAAAATTTAACACATTAATTTTAATGTACGCAATTAAATTTAAATGGTTAGTTATCAGTTTTTACGATAGCCTGTAAAGAAGCATTTATAATCGATTGTTCAGGTTTGAAAAGAAAATATTTAGCGTATTTGTAATTAAAGTAACGGTAAGTGCAATTTTAATAATCTTACTATAAAAGCTGTTCATTAATTGTAAAGCGTGCAAAGGGAAATAATGCCATTTTTTCAACATATTCATATTCATCGTTATTGTCATCTACTTCGATTTATAAAATATGTTGCTGTACTTTTGGCTAATTAATTTTAGTATAGTTAAACAAAATAAGTGAAACAGCTATTACGAAAATAGCAAGAATAAAATAATGTTTTATAAATTAAATAATTTTGTAAATATTTGCGTAATGTGTAAGCAGTAAATTACAAATTGGTTGTAAACTGAATATGAAAAAGTACGGTGTTGCCAATTGGAATGCAATGCTTACGAGGACATACACTAATTTTATATCTCCACTCTTTGTTTTAATGTAAATGTTTTTTTTTACTCTATAGACCAAGAAAGTGACTTACAATTTTAATTTAGAATCGTAGTAAACGAAACTATTAATAAAGTTGGCAGTTAGGACAGTGATAAATAAGTAAGTTGTCATATCGATGTGCAAGCGAAAATAATTTTAAATTTTGTGTAATTTTAAGCAGAAAAGAAAAATAAAGGTCCTGGCCATATTTGGGACATTTAAGCCTCGGTCACACATAGTGAATAGTTGCTGCGATTGCATTAGCTGCGAATAAAAAAGGCACGTTTTTAAAAAAAAAAAAACTAAATCAACATTCACAATGGAATATGAAAATATTTTCCAAAAATACGATTTATTTTATAGCATGACCAAATAAATAAAAAACCTCGCCATATTACGGAATTTCAATGGAACTAATTTTATAATGGAAATTGTTGCCATAAAGATAAAAATATACACGTGGCGCCCCCTGAGCAGGTTTTTTATTTCTTTGGTCAGACTTTACAAGATAATTATATTGATTTAAAGTTGTAGGATAGAAGGAGAGATCCGACATGTCTAATGACGTCGCTGTACATGTCTGCCATATTATTTTAATTAAAAAAGTTGTTTTCAGAGAATGACAGTGTATCTCAGTAGTTATTCAGTCGATTCTGTAACTGTTTTCCCTGTTGTTATTATAATTTAGGATGTTTTTGGAAAATAGATTAATAGAATTTTTTTTTCATGCATATTCCCTATTGAATACGCTCAGTTCCAAATTCGAATAGCCCTGTCAGACTGAGCGAGTGCCAATTCGCAGCGACTAATCGCTGTGTGTGACAGAGGCTTTAATGGTACTAATTTTATCATAGCGATTGTTGAAGCACACAAATAAAAGCATGTGGCGCCCCCAGAGACCCCGCCTGCAGTGGGGTCACTACGTAACCCACAAAAAAGCTCGAGGTGTGAAATGCGACGTAGTATAATTTTAATTCTAAAAAGTTTTAAAACGGCATTCATACATTTTTAATAATTACATGGTTGAACCGGGAATCGAACCCGCTACACGAGAAAAAAATACCCTCTAGTTTTATTATACCGATCGATACGCTTCATCTTTTTTGCTAAATATCATAGTGTCAGAAATAAAAGGAAGACAATTCTAGGATGAAGCCTTGGAAGGAAGCTTTGAAAAGTTCCTATTGGTTTTGAGTTTTCTACAAAAATTTAACAGCCATAATTAGTTCTGTCATTATGTCGCGTTTGACACTTTCTTCTCGTGCGTTACGTTGTGAACCTACAGATATTTTTTTTGTCGACAGAATTATTTTGAGAAAATATGTCTATGTATTATTACAATTGAAAATCACATTTCTGTAATAATTAACTTTATACATAATTATTATTTTTGATATATATTTGTTTTAAATCGTAAGATTTAAAGGGCAACACTGTCAGTTTAAAAAGTTTATGTATGTATTTTTATAGTTTGCCATTGTATGATAAAGTCTTAGCCATAAAGTAGATTGGATAAGAATCGTTTGTATAGACCATTGTACTTGTAGATAAAAAACATATATACAAATATTCTCAAAAATCCTTTCAATTTTATTGATATCAAATTGGTATTTATTATTTATCTTTGTAACTTGTATGGGAAATCTAAAGAGTACTAATATTTTACTATAGACAATTTTTTATGTTAATGTATAAATTTTCCTGATAACTGTAGATGGTTTATATCCTGGATAGTGTAATAATTTCTATTGGATTCAGTCGTTATTTTGCTTCAATTTTAAATAGTATATCAGCAGACGTCATTTGTTCAAAAAGGAACTACAGTCCTCCCTATTCCTGGAACTCCTGTTGTTTTACAGACCCCCCCACACTAGCGTCTTTCCAGTGTCGTCGTCGTCGCAAGCCAGCGCTTTTTTTTTTTGAAAGAAAGAAAGAAGTTTATTCAAATCTCAGTGCACATTACTAAGATACAACTGAAAATACCTACCTATTAATGCTATACAATGCAAAAAGACGCTAGGCAAATACAGTAAAAGGCATGCATACATGACAAAGTAACATGCAGTGTGACATGAAAAGGTGCTGCCTCAGCATTAACGCTGCGAGCAACGTAGTCAACGTTACTTGCAACACTGATTGACCTACTAAAAATAATTAGAGTTGCACGTTCGCTGACTCATTTAAATAACAAAATAATAAAAACTCTGTTGTTGTGAAACCGTTGCGTATGTATATCATGTAAGCGTATTTTCTTTTTTTAAACAGAACATTTTTTTGCGAACACAACATTCTTTTGTTTCCTCGCTTTCCTGCCTATGATTGTATGCGCGTCGACGCTGGAAGGACGCTTGGAAGACGCCAATGTGGGGGGTCTACCCTTAATAAGGCAAAGGTAACTATGTCACCACATTAATTTGAACTTTGTACCCTCAAACATAAAGTTGAAAACATTTTTTTAAAATGCTATGCCCTATTAAGGGTTAAAAAAATCTCAGTAAATGGTCCATACTAATGAACCGTAGGCTAAGAAGAAAATGTTCCTATGAATGTATCAGAGTGGTTATATTAGAATAGTGGTACTGTACAGATCATTGCACTAGCCTTGTGACTCGTCACGTGTCGTCGGATAATTTTCTAACATAACATTTATCTTAAAATACAATTTTAAACTAAAGTGTGCTTTTGATTTACGAACTCCTTCGAAATACGTACAGTAAGCTGACGAATGAGGTGACCCCTCCGAGGCGCGTTAAGCGCCATCTATCGCTATAAAGGGGCAAAAAATGATGAACTAATGGCTAATAAAACTTCATCAGTGTAGTTAAGAATGTGTTGCCTTATTTCAACGGTCTCTGTAAGTTACAGCGTGGCGTGTCGGCGGGGGGGTCACCTCATTCGTCAGCTTACTGTACAGTTGCCAGCACATGCGGCTGGACTTGTTAACCTTGTGAGCGCCCGTATTCCGTAGCGGTAGGGGTGAATTTCGTAGTGCGAATTTCCAGCCGCATGTGCTTGGCTTTTGTATAAAATTAAAAACCAATATAGGAACTTTTAAAGCTTCCTTCCAAGGCTTCATCCTAGAATTATTATCCTACTAATATTATAAACACGAAAGTTTGTGAGTATGGATTATATGATGATACTCTTTCACGCAAAAACTACTGAATGGATTTTAATGTGAAACTTAACAGTAATCTAGCTTATACATCAGAATAACACATAGGCTACTTCTTTTTACCGTGTGGGAAAATACCTCATTCCTATTATAATATAATTTAATTTATATAATACACTTCTCATCAAAAAAATCGAAACACCTTGCAAACAAACTTAGTACGGAAGTGTTTCGATTTTTTTGATGAGAAGTATATATGTAAGTAAGTAAAAACACTTTATTGCACACAAAAGAAAACAATAACAATATCAACACAAGTAAGTAGTATGTATGTATGTATGCATGTATATATTATATGTATATTTATTATACTTATTTATGTATATGTACGTATATGCAATAGAATGTACTTTTTGTTTATGCATGTATATTATGTATGTATATAGCACTTTCTTTTATGCCTACTCGGCATTATCCTTTCCTACCACCTTGTAGGTTAGCTGGAAGAGATCTCCTATAGATATAAGCTCGCCGTTGTATATTAGTTTTAAGAATAATTGTTATTTTAATTTGTGCAATAAAGCTCGCCTCGACGTCGAAAAGTGATTTGTAAAATCTTACTGCGAATAAAAACATATTTCGTTTCATTTCATTTCAAAGAATATATATTATGATAGCAAATAAAAAAAACTGATCTTATCTAATCTATTGCTGTGTTTTTCGGTACATTAGTACTGCAATAGCAATGAATGGTTGTTAGATATTCAAATGTTATGTGTCATTACGAACAAGTAAAAATACTTATACAAAGTATACTTTTTTGTTTTTTTTTTTAGACAAGAGCTCAAGTTGTAAATTCTAGTTTTTTTTATGGTGATTCAGTATTTTGCATTTTCCTTGTACCTGCTTTGCTCATTATAGCAGGTGCGCAAGAGTGGAAAAGAGCTGTCTGGCAGATCTTACGTAAGTAAAAATAATAATCTTAATGTATCTTATTTATAATTATTCAAGAATGCGAATCAATTGGTATTTCTTTGTTCCGCTTTTACATAGAAATATCTTAACAGATTTGGATAAAAAAATTTAAGATTAATAAATGCTAAAATAAGCTCACAAAAAAGGTAGGTAGTTACTTACTTTTTAATGTGGGAGAAATTTATTCCCTCGCAAAAAAAAGCGCTGCTGATTTCAGATGGACTAATTAATAAATCCTGTGCAAAATTAAAATATATTTAAAATATGTAGTTTTTTACATTTTTATACTATGGGTACCTACTCGTATAGGCAAGCGATTCCAAACAAACAGTGCGAAAGCAAATTAGACAATGGAAGCGGCAAATATACCTTTTCATTGCAAAATTGTTTCTGCTGCCGCTGATCACACACAATGTACTATTAGGGTAAAACAAGCGCAAATAAATTTGTAATCGTTTTACACAGGTCAAAGCTGCATACTACCCGTTCGCCGTTCGCGCTGCCGGTGAAGCTGTAGCCAGGGCCAGGCCCTTATAGGTCCAATGGAGCGTTGGCGCGGGAAAACAGTGGTGGTGACAGGGGCGGCGGGGGGGATAGGGGGCGCCATCGCCCGCAAACTGGAGGGGGAGGGGCTGAGGGTCGTGGGCATCGATGTCAACGCTCGCGCCGCGGTTGGTATCGATCGTTAACACCCCATGTCTCGTATGTCTAAACCGAGGGGCTCGAGTGTACCCTGTGCCGTCGACCACCCTGGCCCGGTGTGGGTTGGTCAACTTGACACGCAACCTTTGAATTTCTTGGCAGGTGTGTACAGGTTTCCTCATGAAGTTTTCCTTCATCGTAAGAGCGTCGAATAATTAAACGTACACATGAATTTAAAAATCGAAAACACATAGGTACTTCTCTAGGTTTGAAATGAAACCGTTAAATTTCGATGAAACCAATAAATTCAAGCTGGTCCTTTCCCACCAGATGAATGAATGAATGAATGAATGAATGAATGAATGAATGAAAGTTTATTCGACTTCAACATTATAGGTACATATTAAATTAGATACATGGTTCTTAATCTAATAACATAATATGAAGCCGAAAGGGTTTCAGCTCAGCATAGTGTCACCACCTGATGGTAATGACGCTGGTTTTCAGCAGAAACCCGATACAAGAGTACGGCGAACAAATTTGGACTTAAAATTAACCTAAACAATAACAGAAAAATACTTAATAATAGAGAGTGTGTGCCAGGGCAAGTGTAGGAGTACTAACTTAACAATTTATTAAATTTACACCATAAAATAAATAAAACTATTTTGCACAACATTGCAATACCAAATTCTCCTATATCACGGCTGGTATACCGCTCAGTTGAAGTTGCATGTAAAATTCTTTTACTTTATGCCTAAAACTGCTCATGGATCGAGAAGTTGATACAGGAGGAGGAATGTTGTTCCATATCTTGGAAGCGGTATATTTAAAACAACCTTTAAAAGCTGCCGTGCTGTGACGAGGGATGGTTAGTCGAGAAACACGTGTACGCAAGGACCATTCTAACTTCTCATGCAAATACGAAGGCTTATGACTCTTAATAATGCCAAAAAGAAGCGTGGCAAAGTGAAGTGATCTCCTTGAAGCCATATTCAATTGCCTGGCTTGGTTTATGAATGGCGACACATGTGTTCTTGGTGGGATTTCAAAACAGAATCTAGTACAAGCATTCTGCACACGCTGAATAAGAGCTTTTGTTTTTGCTAGAAGTCTTGGCCCGTAGACGGTATCCGCATAATTAAATTTTGACAACACTAAAGATTCAACCAGATTTATTCGAAGATCTGTGCTAAGGAACTCGCGAATCCTGTAAAGAGTCTTCAGGCGATAAAGACAGTTACGTGATGTTTCCTTTATATGTTTCTCGAATCTGAGCTCTGAATCGAAAATCAGTCCTAAATTACGTGTTTCATTAGTGATATTAATTACTTCTCCTTTAATTAATAGTGATGGCTTTTGTGCAATAATTTTAGCAATTTGCTGTTTAGAACCCAGAACCATGAATTTTGATTTAACAGGATTTAGGACCAAACAATTTTTATGTGACCATTCAGCAATTCTGTCCAAATCTTCATTAAGCCTATTAACAGCCGATTGGACCCTATTAGGATGACATGAAATATATATTTGCAGATCGTCAGCATACAGGTGAAATTTAGAATTTTGTATACAGTTGACGATATCTGCAGAGTAAAGAATAAACAAAAGCGGGCCCAGTATAGAGCCTTGAGGCACACCTCTGGACAGTGCTGAAGTAGAGGAACGCAAGACTTTGCCTTCGTCGCTATATAACTGCACATACTGGTACCTATCACATAAATAACTATAAAACCATTTCACAGTGGGTGAGTCAAAACCGTAAAAAGACATCTTTGCTAACAATAAAGGTATATTTATTGTATCGAAAGCACGAGAGAAGTCCAGGAGAACCAAAATAGTGCCGTAACCAGTGTCTTGTGCCTCCAAGACATTGCTCGTCACATCTAGCAATGCTGAGGCCGTACTCATTTTTTTACGAAAGCCAGATTGGACCACAGGCAGTATACCGTTTTGTTCCAGATATTCAGAGACTTGAAAGTAGATTACCTTTTCCAAAACCTTAGATACATTTGGAGGAATGCTTATTGCTCGAAGATCCCCAAAACTTAATGGATTTGATACCTTTGGAAGGGGAATCACAACAGACGTTTTCCAAGATTCGGGGAAGGTGGAAGTAATAATTGATCTATTAACTATGGACGTAATTGCTCCTAGAGAATCTGGGAGTGTCATTTTAAGCATCTCCAAAGATATCAAATCGCTCCCCTGGGCGTTCGACTTTAGGTTGTTAATAATTTTTGAGATTTCTTCCTGATTGGAACATTTTAGACTAAAAACTTTATCACCAAACCTGTGTGACTCGTAATATATCAAGTCTGCCAAGTTTACACTACCACAACCAGGAAGAGACAGAAATTGTTTGTTAATATCGTCGACCGAACATAAATGATGAGGTATATGTTTAATAGATTTAGGAGGCAAAACAAAAGATTTTAAATTTTTCCATAAATATTTAGGATTTCTTAAATTACTGTTTATATTTTGATTGAAATAAGCACGCTTTTCAAAATACAAAGAAGAGTTTACCAAATTTTTTAATTGTTTATAGTAGTCTTTATGCGTGTCTTTTTTTGTGGAACGGAAACGGACAAGTGCCTCATTTCTCAACTTCATCATCAGTTTAATATTACTAGTTATCCAAGGATAGGCACGACTGTTTATTAATTTTGTTTTTGTGGGCGCATGAACATCGAATACAGTCAATACCAAATTGTTAAAAACAGAAACCATTTGGTTAACACTAAATAAGTCACTAATAGCATCCCACTTAATCTGTTTTAAGTCATCTAGGAATTGATTTACGTCAATATCTTTTAGCGGGCGGTAGATTATACGCTTCTGTAGGATTTTTGGCTTCTTAAAATGAAACTCACACACGATAAAGGCGTGATTAGACTTCTTACTAGTAATAACTTCATTAAAAACCTTTCGTACCTGAGCGTTTGTGCACACTACGTCAATCAACGTTTCACTCGTTTCGGTAAAATGAGTAGGGGAAGTCACAACTTGTTCTAAGTTGTGAAGGTCAATGAATTCCAAAAATTTGGTCTTGTTAACATTGTTTGATTGTATTGATATTGACAAATCTATATTAAAATCCCCAAGTAATATCAAATGATCACAGTGGCCTAAAGCATTTATAGAATCAGTTAAAGAATTTAGAAATATGTCGACGTTAAGCCAAGGGGGACGATAGGCTGTCCCGACAATTATTTTTGTTTGATTTATATGAAATTGCATCCACATTTGTTCAACAGATAAACACACTGGGTGATCACAAATTTTAGTCCTTAAACCCTTCTTCACGTAGAAACCTATTCCACCCCCGCGACCCCTGCAAACGTTAGACGGTCTAGGAACACTGCGTAGTATGTAACCTGGCAGAGAGGGAGCTTTGTCCTCTTCATTTGGTCGCAGCCATGTTTCATTTACCGCTAGGATATCCAAGGAATGACGCAACACCGCCACAATTAAGTCTTCGTGATTTTTACCTAGGGAGCCTGGGTTGTATAGACCAACTTTTAAATAAGATTTAAGCGACATTATTATATGTCATGTCATAATATATATATAATGTGAATAAACATAACATGTTAGAGTTAGTATTACAAACAGCGGTATTGCGTACACCAATGGACAGACTTAACAAAGTAGGGTGATCCTGCGATGTTGATAAAAATACACATTTTTTTAATTTATTGAAATTGGAGCACACACTTGTTATGACAGGAAATCTAGATTTACTAAAGATATGTTTGACATAATATTCAAAAAGATTTGGAGTCGGAATAGTTACTTTCAAGGCATGCAATAAACATAAACAAACATAACATAACGCAGTTATACAGGTAAACAGTTCTTGACTAATTCTTAGGAGGACAAACCCTAAACCTGGCCAAAAATTTAGATATATCAGCCTCCGTGCGCAAGCGAACCCGGGACTCTCCCTGTATTTTGCGTACATAAATCTTCCCATCACGAGTCCATACATATTTCCAAGATGCGCGTTGCGCCTCACTGCGAGCTTTGTAAAATATATAACGGTTAGATAGGGACAGCCTTTCATTGATATAAATGCGCTGTTCAACCATGTTCAGACCCAGACCAGAAGTGGTAATGTTGCGCCTCACGCGGGCGGCACTCAGGAGCGCGTCACGGCATGCTTTGCGCGCCAGACGCACCACCAGAGGACGCGGCCGGGGAGCTTGCGCAGACTCATTATTTCTGAAAGGCCCAGAGCGCTCCACACTGACGATGTCTCGTTCATCCAATGATACGCCCAACTTAGCGGCGATGTTCAGTGTTAGGTGTATAGGCAATTCTGACTTGTCCTCCGGCAAACCTGCTATCTCTATATCGTTGGATAATAGGTCTTGTTCCCTATCATTTAGCGCCAACTTCAGTTCGCCAATCTGTTGCGTGAGAGACAAAGTATCGCCGCCAGGGACGGACTCAGATGGTCGGTTTTCAAGCGCAACTACTCGGGCTGAGAGTTCGTCAATGCGGCTGTTACAAGATTCGACTGCCGTGGTAAGGCTGGATATTACACTTCGCAACTCCTGCATTTCCGTTCTAGAGGCCTTAATTTCCACTCGAAGACTGCTCATTTCCTGTCTAAATGATCTTAATTCGTCTGCTAAAACAGGCGACACAACAGCGGCCGGCTGGTTGGGCGACGCGAAGCTACTATCACTTTCGTGGTTAGGGGATATGGTACTATGACCCCCGCGTTTTTTATTTATGTTCAACTCAATAGTTGTATCTACGAGACTTGACTCGGTTTTATTAAAATCGTCCACAAAGCCCGGTGGCGATGATGATATAAATGAAACGCCCGGGTTAATAACAACAGGAGTGTCATCGTTGCGAGCAGTACGTGTTTTTGAAGTACATTCTGGACAAATCCATGTGCGGTCGAGATTATGTTTTTCTGATACAAAAACTTCTTCAGACATGTTCGAACACATATAGTGATAGTACTTATTACATCGTACGCATTGTAGTCTTTCCATTACCGTAACATGCTCATTGCATGCCGGACACTTACTCTTAGCTTTACTTTTGGTAGACATAATTTCTAGTGATAGTTAATTAGTAAAAATGAGACTTATGTCCAGCGCTTATCAGTTAAAATAACTCGTAGCACCGCGTAGGCTATGGAATGCACCGTCGCGGCTAAAAGGCAGTAAGCGCCGTGCGGATCGCGTCGCTTACGCGTTACGGTCGAGGCACTGTGACCGGCTGCTAGATATTATTAGAGGTCAGCTTGTTGGCCGTTTGAAGGTGAAATTAAATTGTCGTTAAATCTCCAAATATATAATAAAACATTTTCCACTGATTGCACAATTAGTTAGTCCACCCACAGACGAACACAATTCAATTATTATCACTCTCGAAAAAGGCTTTTAACTATATATTACGATATTATTACTGAGAGACAAGGCAAAACAGGTATAGCTTGGAACTCGCGATCCGTCGTACTCTTCAGATGACTTATTGTTATCATTTACTTATATTACAGGATGTTTCTGAAAGGAGAATTATGTTAAAATGTGATATTACTAACCTGAAGGAGTTAGCGGGGACTTTTAGAACGATAGAGGAGTCCTGCGGCGGCGTTGACGTCATGATTAAGGGTGTTACCAGACCAATCGATCGATAATCGATCGACGGTATCGATCAACGTCGATAGAACTTGATCGACTGGTCTGGGTAACTTTAATTGATCGACAGATACTTTCGACCGTTCGACTAACCAATCGATCGATGATTGATGGTTTGGTCTGGTAACACCCTAACTGCGCAGGGTACTCCAAATCCGGGCACATCACCAGTGAGTGCTTTCATCATTATCATCGTCATTTAAAAGCCTGCGTAGTAGGGTATTTAGTGCAAAAAACGGTTGAAATTGGACGAGTTAATGAAACTTGGCAAATTATACCAAACTTGTCATAATGTGTAGGTACTGTGGAGTTTGCATAATCGTAGTTGCAACTCCTTAGATTTGGATCTGGCTGGAAAGCCGTATATCTTATCTAACTATTTATTTTTAAATAGGGAATTGCTTAGAGTATAAATAGAAAAAATTCAGAGGGAATTGTCTCACAGTTTTAATTTAGTTATCTTCAGTAGTGATTATATGCTCAGTGGTTATCTTTGGATTTTCCTAATGTAATGATTGTAGGCTGAAGAATTGATAAACTGATTAAAACAGTTTAAAATAGAAATAACGTGTAAATAATCACTAATTTATGAAGACTTACGAGCTCTGAAGCTCGTCATAGTACCTACATATATAAGCGTCAACAAGAAGGGCGGCAAAATCCAACTTCACCCCTCTCCCCCGGCTTCAGAGGGGGTACCAGTCATGGGTCCCAGTGGATTTCTAATCAGGACTACCTATTCTACAATCATGCCAAGTTTCGTCGACTCGTCCAATAAAAGATGTTACCCAAACAAACAGTTGCACTAAATACCCTACTATGAGGTAGTAGAGAATTTTATCTACGCCAGTCGGGCTAGCAAGCTATGGTTTGTTTCATATTAATCAGGCCGAACAAAAGGTATTGATTGATGCCTGCTTACAATACAAACAATATTCATACTCGTACAATGGGCACAATTTACGTATTTTGGCATACCGTAGTAGAAGGCGGAGCGTGTGACCTTGCCAAACATTTTGGCAATACATACATCATTTTTACAATTTGGCGTTACATTATTTTTGATAACTTTCAAGACAAAGAAAGGTCAATGAACATTTGTCTGGATTTATATGAAACAGACTATAGCTAAACAAACACGTTGGCGTGCAACATATTGACGACTGACGTAGCTTCGATTCGAGCAACGCGGGCCTTCCGTTAACAACGTTGGTTGTCGCCTTCCGGAAGGCCCGCGTTGCTCGAAGAGATGAGTAGACAATCAACGTTGTTAAACAAAAGTTTGCGCTAACTTTCTACAGGTTCGGAAACACGTTGTGCGCCAAATCGCGCATCCAACTGCTGCCAGACGTTTTGCAGTAGGTAGATTATCGTTCTATTGGGCCAAGTTAGTACCTCGTCGTTAACAGCTCATTGAATATATCCCCACCGAGAGGCTCAATCCTACCCTGAAATCAGGGTGAACAGGTCTTAGTCCTAGCCCAAGTGCGGGTTGGTGAACTTAACATAACATTTAAATTACTTCGCAGGTGTATGCAGGTTTCCTCACGATGTTTCCTTCGCGGTAAGAGCGTCGAATAAACGTAGAATTGGTAGGTACGTGCTTGAACTCGTGAAGTTCCGAATGGGATGTAACAGTCCTAGCTACTTGGCCACCGACGACGCCCTAAGTTAGTACCTAACTTACCTAGGTATATTTCCCCTGATTATCGATCGGGATAAAACCTATTTCAAACCAATAAGCTTCCAATAAGGCCCTTTTTCTCGATGGTGCAAACTAATCGAGGAAAACAACGATGATTCACCTACTTGAACGCGGTCACCCGTCGCGTGTCGCGTCGGCATAAGAGTCGTTCGTCGCGATGTTTTCATTCATCGTACGTAACTTCGTAAGAGCAGCGACGACTGCACGCATAAAATCGTAAACACTTCCCGTAGGTACTTTAGAGTTTGGCTATTGAAAGTACTACACAATGAAAAAACGCGGCAAATTTGAAAAAAAAAAAAACATACTGGCAGCCCCGATTCTGTGGATTTACCTAATTTGATACTTTTTTTTCTATGTAGCTTTGTTGCTAGTGCAATGTTTTCCAATTTCATCGATTGTCTACTTTCAATAGGCAAACTATAAGTAGTAGGTACTATCCCAGCTCCCAGCGGGGCTGTAGGATCAATCAATAATAAAACTACTGGAGACTGAATTATTTGTATTCGATAGAAGAAAATATTCATTTTTAGAAGAGCATTATAATCTGGCTGGCAGACCCGAAATTCAAACAATATTTACTTTTTTAATAAGTATTAAATTGCAAAAATGCGCGAATAGACTGCCAGTAAGAAAGCGGCGAGCAAGCAGGACGCATACTCAAAAGTATTTTTTTTTTATTCGAAGTAAGATTTTCAAATCACTTTTCGACGTCGACGCTAGTTCACAATTTGGCTGTCTTCTGTGGAGAAGAACTCGCCGGAAGAATTTCCACAGGCGTTGCCAAAGGGCGTTGCATCTTTTCAAACTATTTTTACAAAATTATAAATTATACAGGGCGTCCCACGGCTATGCCACATGGAGGGAAAGTACCTTAAAAATTATAGGTAGAACATTTTACTGAAAGAAGACTTTATTTTATTTCTAAAAACAATTAAAACTGCATTCATACATTTTTAAATAATCATATGGTTGAACCGGGAATCGAACCCGCTATACGAGAAAAAAAGACGCGTGTTGTTCACGAAAGCTGTAAGGTGCATTAATAACCCCTGTAGCTTTATCATACCGATCGAAAGGCTTCATCATAAGGGTTATTTAGGTGTTCGAGCCTTCGCTTGAACCACTTGAGATTACGCTTTCCAAACGAACATCTTTTGTCTCTTTCTAACCTAGTACAATGAGTTCTATCGCGCTTCTCCAACGTTGTGACGTTAGCGCTAGGTCTCCTGCAGCGCCGGGGCCATTTTGTGATCAGTACGCTTTTAATTCTCAAGCGAATAACACGTTTCTTTCTACATGAAAATTTATTTTTAATTATATTTCTGTCGTCTTGGTCGACGACAAGTACGACAACAGATGTCGTCTCAGTCGAGGCGTCGAGCGTCGTCTTGGTCGACCAAGTACAACAGATGTCGTCTCACGAGGCGACGAGCGTCGTCTTAGTCGACGACAAGTACCAAGTACAACAGATGTCGTCTCACGAGGCGACGAGCGTCGTCTTAGTCGACGACAAGTACCTACGACAGAAAACATTGGCGCATGCATCAATCGTCTTCGACATTATGCCGCCCAACGTGAGACGACGACGGTGTCGCCTCATTCAACCTGCAAAGACTAAGTCTTTCGGTAATTTCCGCTCGGCGCCCCTGGCCCAGCGACGAGACGCATGCATCCTGCTGAAGCGTCAATTGGCACAACTAATGTCACTTTTCATGAGACATCGGACAACCGATGTCGTCTCAGTCGAAGCGACGAACGTCGTCTTGGTCGGCGAAGTATAAAAGATGTCGTCTCAGTCGAAGTGGCGAGCGTCGCCTTGGTCGACGACAATAACGACAACAGATGTCGTCCCACGAGGCGACGAGCGTCGTCTTGGTCGACAACAATGGATTTCGCGTCGTATCATTGAGACGACAAGTACGACAACAGATGTCGTCCCAGTCGAGGCGACGAGCGTCGTCTTGGTCGACGACAAGTACGAAACAGATGTCCTGCCAGTCGAGGCGACGACCGTCGTCGTCTTGGTCGACGACAAGTACGAAACAGATGTCCTCCCAGTCGAGGCGACGACCGTCGTCTTGGTCGACGACAAGTACGAAACAGATGTCCTCCCAGTCGAGGCGACGACCGTCGTCTTGGTCGACGACAAATACGAAACAGATGTCCTCCCAGTCGAGGCGACGAGCGTCGTATTGTTCGAGACAATGGATTTCGCGTCGTATTATTAAGACGACAAGTACGACAACAGATGTCGTCTCAGTCGGGGCGATGAGCGGCATATTTTCTTAATGCCGTTTTAGATTGAGCCATACAATTTTTAATGGACTCCATGTTTATTTATTTTTCAATACATGACTGCGAAAGTCTCAACATTTGGCGTAATAGCAGCCTCAGCCTGATTGCAACAAAAGGGCTTGGATGTCGATATTGGAATCCATCGGGGACAACTTTCCCAGTGATTGGTGTGGACGGTGTATTCCCTCGAAGACCTTTTCGGGGAAGTATGCTTTTCCCGGCATTAGAGGCCAAGATCCGATTTTCCATTCCGACAGCAAACCTCATAAAGAGCGTTTGAGCCCACAGAAACTTCAGTATCGGAACGTTTGTATCGCCAAATCAGGCGTACATTTCAGATCTGGCCTTTGGGACAGGCACTTATTCTGCTCAAAATATGCAGGCCTTCATAAACATTTTTATTAAATTTTGCGATGCAGTAGCATCCCTTAAACAAAGATTAACGCTGAGGAGGTCGACTTGTCCGAGCCCGCACACAATTGAAAAGCTACAATCAGCTCTCACTGTAGCCAGCCCTAGTACCTTTACAAATCTAAGCATCTACAGATTCTTCGAAGAAGCGGTGCACTCGTAACACCAGGGACGCAGGGCAGCTCTAATCTTTTATTAGCCGCAGCAGTCAGCCAACAATTGCAAATGTGCAATAAACTTATAAAAGTATTTGCTGATACAAATATGTCTCTGAAAATAGTTGGTGGAGCTTTATGTTCGCAAAACACAAGTAATAAAGAACACTTTCTTTTGAGTGGATCCTTGGCTTCGGTACCAGAGGGCACATAAAACTCTGAGGTTAAACTAGTTTCGAAGCTCACTAATAGAGAATCGGCAGAAATGCGACAAAGAGCACTTCGAGCTATAATTGCAGTCACATAGTGTGAGTTAGCACAGACAGCTACAGTCATATGAAATAACCTACCGAACCTAACATATGACTTCATTCCTATAATTACCGAGAGAGAATTCAGATTCTCTACAGTAGATCCATATTATCTAGTAATGTAAATGTTCAGAAGCAGTTTCAAGCTTTAAAAGTAAATAATATACTGGCTACTGTTAGCCTAACTGTTCTAAACAGCTCTTTCGGAGAAGTTTGATCTTACTCTGGGTGCCATCAACAATGACTTGCTTCAACAACGGAAAATCTTCACAGAACTTACAGATGTTCTTACTAGTCACATTCGACTAGTTGTGGGAAAATGAATTCTTGGACATGACATTTAAATTCAAAAAAAAAAAACACGAATTTTTAATGTTGCTACATGTGGAAGGCGAGTCGAAGTATAAAAAAAAATACATCGAAACGATGTCTATAAGCAATGTGCGCTATATAATATCCTACACGATATTCCACCCTGAAACTCAACTTGTTTGACGATAGTAAGCTCGTTTGCCATTCACAAGTCCTTTCCCTTCAAAAAAGGGGGGGGGGGGAAGAGGGTGGAAAACCTTCCAGTCACTTTTCCCAATTTCATCCAACGATCAATACCTACCGGAAGCAACTGGAAACAAAACAGTATTTTTGACAGTCTATAAAAGAACAAGAAAAGGAAATTTTGACCAGGGATGAATTTCAGAGCGGGGTTACTAATAAAATGGAAATTTTTATCCATATGCTCCAATAATAAACCATCTACAAGGTTACAAATCCCATTCTTAAAGAGACCGCCTGTATCAGATCCTAATCCATTTTGCTCAAAGGAATATCAAACAAAAAACTCAGAATTGTCATGGTAAACAGGAAAAATGTTGGGTTCTGATGCGCTCCGTCCAAGTCGCAAATTCCGTAGTTTCATTTCAACAAAAGTCAAAACCCATTCGCTCGAATCGCACCATATTCAACATCAAAAGGCTCAACAGTTCTACAGCAACTTCTCTTGAATTATAGAGGTATAGGTTTTTAAAGAAGAATAAATTTTAAATGAAGATCAATATCTCTAAAACATTTATTACTAAGCCCCAGTTTACGAGAGTCATCGTCGATATCTCTTGCTCGCATTCAAGAGCGCAGCTTTCGAAATGTCTTGCCTTCTGGTCGGTCTTGCTAGCGCTCCGGCTGCGTTTGGTCTTCTGCGAACGGATTTTCTTGAACCGACCCAGACCCAAGTCTTGGCAAATTCTATGCCATTTAGTGTTGTGAAATTGTCAGCACGAACCATCGGGGTGCATAAATTTGTAGTTGTTCACTTTTCTAATTCATCCTATATAGAATATTTCAGCTCATATCCTATATTGAAACATGTCTTTAAAGGCATATTAAACAAATGTCCTTCTCTGAAGTAACCTCTGTCCTGGGATAAAGAAGATTTGCTCAGATATATGGAAATATATTCCTATAACGAAGATAGTCTATTTGCTGTGTCATTGCATTGTGTCCATTCTTTACTTCTGGCATCTGGTCGCAGAGTTCATGACCTAAAAGCTTTGATTATAGAAGCAGGTTTCTTTGAACATAAGAATGACGAAATAGTTTTTGGTCTTTTGGATCCAAGTTATTCCTATTCCTCAAATGCTCAGCAGTCAGATTAGTGTTTGTTAGTAGATCATAATGTTCTAGAGAGGTTAACACTCCTTCGGATTAGGAAGTTGTTAAGCAATCCATCGGAAGTGATCGGAACGTCGAAGCGTAATAAATCTCTTTATTACAACGAGGAGGTCGGTTAGAGCAGCTTCTCGGACCTTTATAGGGAGGGGGCTGGATAAGAACTTCGTTAAAGAAAAGTCAATGTAATTAATGTCTATCGTTAGGATATTTACGAAAGGAAGCAGGTACCTACCTAGGTATTTTAGATTCTATGGGTAGCTTTAGAAGTGCAGTGGCAATTGAATCTTAGATTGCCAGGCAAAACATTGAGAATTTGTATTTTCGGGGTACCCGCGTCATGAAAACACTGTTTTCAATCATTATTCTTGGAATGTAGCTTTTCCGACCGAATTCTCTAAGAAAAAGTTAATTGATAGTTTTGTTCCTATTAAAATCATGTTTAAATTAAATTGAAATAATACGTATTTTATGTTTTGTTGATTGGAGATGTCTTTAGTTTCATGGTTTTACTACATCTCATAGATTTTATTGATATTAATATATTTGTCACAGTACGCAATTTGCAGCGCCGGCAGATAGTAAACACGTCTCAAGTGGTTCAAGCGAAGGCTCGAACACCTAAATAGAACCGTTTTTCCCCCGAAGGGTATAAAACGGATATTTAGGTTTCAGCCGTAGCTTGAACCACCATTTCAGGCCTTTGCCGGCTTCAAGTATAGGTACTGATCACAAAATGGCCCCGGCGCTGCAGGAGACCTAGCGCTAACGTCACAACGTTGGAGAAGCGCGATAGAACTCATTGTACTAGGTTAGAAAGAGACAAAAGATGTTCGTTTGGAAAGCGTAATCTCAAGTGGTTCAAGCTACGGCTGAAACCTAAATATCCGTTTTATACCCTTCGGGGGAAAAACGGTTCTATTATTTGCTAAATAACAAAGTGTCAGAAATAAAAGGAAGACTATGTATTTTAAAATTTTTAGTACAAATCATCCGTTGCGTAGTTTTAAAGATTTAAGCATAAGTAGGGACATAGGGACATAGGGATAGAGAAAGCGATTTTGTTTTATACTATGTATGTAGTGATATCGCCACAGTACCTACTGGCCGATCTTGTACTTGTACCTAATCTAATACTCTTTACGAAGTATTACAATATTAGCTAAGTAACAATTTTCAGGCGCTGGAACTGATCCACTATCGGATGCCGCTATTTCAAATATCTTTGACGTCAACACGAAGGCGACGATATTCTGTACACGACACGCTGTAGACTCCATGAAGAAGCGAGGTGTAGATGGACACATCGTTAACATTATCAGGTAAACTTACGTTTAGTACCTATTTAAATCAATGCTAAAAATTACTGTATTCGTGCAGGGGTTTGAACCCGCATCTCCTTCACTATCGAGTCGGTAAGCCGACGCGACGTCGTCGTCTGTTTTAACATTCACAGATTTCGTGCGAGCACATTGGAAATGAATCTGTAATGTGAAAATTTCGTTTTGGCTTTTTGACTGTTTTCACTAGGTTAAGCTATAACAGGAAAACCCCTAACCCGATCGAAATCATGCTTCGTTTCTTAAATATCGAGCGCCAAAAGCAAAAATTCGAATGTTTTCTTTTTTTTTTTCATTATTTCGGCTATAACTTTTCTCCTTTTTAAGTCAATCGAAAAATTATTAATGCACCTTACAGCTTTCGTGAACACGCGTCTTTTGAGCCTTTTTTAATATCATATCTTCACGACTCTCCGAGATATAATAATATAGAGGTTTACCTGCTTCACCAATCCTGCCATCAGAATTATTGAACCGCCAAATTTTTCTGACTGACTCGTGTAACGACTACAACCATAGACAGTAGCTTTACGTGCTTTCCGAAGCTCGGAATCATCTTGATTAGCAAAGAAATTTATATTACTTTGCTTTGTGCATTAGTAAATATAATAATAATCATTTATTCATGGTAACAGTACACCCTATAAAAAATTTACATGTTCCGCCAAACTGTTAAGCAGTTTGTTGGCAGTTTGTTGCGCTGTTCCTTTAGGATGTACTATTAGCCCTTTACAAATTGTTAGCAGAAAATATTTGCATTATTTTTTGCAGCATTGCTGGTCATTACGTGGCTTTCAGTGACCGGTTCAACGTCTACTCCAGCTCGAAATACGCCGTCGCAGCCTTCACTCAGTCCCTCTTCTACGAACTGTCTACCTTCAAGAACAAAATCAAAGTTACGGTAATATTGCTCAATTGTCTTCTTTTCACAAATAGGCACCTATTTCACTGGCGACAGAAGACAAAAGAAGAAAGGGACGCGGTTATGTGTTAGAATGAGATACAAATACACCGCGCTCACTCTTGCGCATAACTGCGTCCCTTTCGTCTTCTGTCTTTGACTACCGTGAAATACCAGCCATGGCTGGATTTTTTCGATGCTATTTTGCCTGTAAATCCTGTGATATATTCGGGTCAGGGTCTGCCTTTTTATTACTTACTATGCTTTTCGCCGCGGCTCCGCCCGCGTTAATAGTTTTTCCCGTGGGAATGAGGCATTTTCCCGCGGTAAAAGGTAGCCTATGTTACTCTGGGTAAAAGTAGCTTTCTGATGGTGAAAGAATTTATGAAATCGGTCCTGTAGTTTTTGAGTTTATTTATTATAGCTTCCCGCCGCGGCTCCGCCCGCGTTAATAGTTTTTCCCGTGGGAATGAGGTATTTTCCCGCGGTAAAAGTTAGCCTAAATTCTTCCGCAAGGTCTATTCTTTCTTTGTGCCAACTCCGCCCGCTTTAATTTTTTTTTCCCATGGGAATGAGAAATTTTCCCGCGGTAAATTGTAGCCTATGTTCTTTCCCAAGGTCTATTCTATCTTTGTCCCAAGTTTCACCAAAATCAGTTCAGTAGTTTCGGAGCCTATTCAATTATAAGGAAAATTTTTGGTATTTTTTTTACACCTTGGGTTACATTATTGAAGTTTTAGAACGGATCCTACTTTTTTTGAAAATAAAATATAGCCTATGTTACTCAGGGTGAATGTAGCATTCCAACAGTGAAAGAATTTTTTAAATCGGTTCAGTAGTTTCGGAGCCGATTCGATGCAAACAAACAAACAAAAAAACAAACAAACAATCAAACCTTTCCTCTTTATAATATTAGTATAGACTAGCTGTCCACCCACGGCTACGCTCGCGTAACGCGGGCCGCGTTGTTTCTTTTGTATTTTTTTCCCGTGGTAAAAAGTATCTAAGATGTTGACCGGAGGAGATATAAGGTACCACCATGCAAAATTTCATTTAAATCGGTCCAACGGTTCCAGAGATTAGCGCGTACAAACAGACAGACGACAGACAGACAGACAGAGAGACGGTAATTTTTTCCAAAACTTGTATTTTTGTGTTCAGCTACACTTCCTTTATCACCTACAATCAGTTTTTTTTAAACAAATCAATGTACAGACACGCCGATTCTTCAGTTTTATTATAGTATCTATAGTACGGCTTGATAACCTGAATTACGGTCCCATCTGGCAGAAAGCATGAAACTTAGCATACATGTAGCTTTTATATATGTGCTTCAATGTCGATATGGAAACACGCTGAGAAATGATTACCCCCCCCTTTTTCCCTCATTTTACCTCCCTCATTTTGGTTTTTTCCATTTTCTACAAAAACGGTAGGACTGATGAGTTTACTTTTCAAGAACCAAATAATTGTCGATAAATTACCTACAAAATGATACTACACTTTATAGTGCTAAGATTAATATATTTCTATATACAGCCATCAACGTATTATGAAATTTTAAAAACAGGCACACTTTTTTCTTCCTTACTTCATTTATAGGAAAACGACAAGAGTGGTGATAAAATGGACTAAAGAAGTCAACTACCTTATACATTAAGCTAAAAAATGACATTTATTTCATAGTCGTAAAGGCATTACTTCTAGAGTTACAGCTCACCGCGTCTGACTCAAGTACTCTTTTTTTTACCTTTTTAGAATACATCTTTCTGTTAACTTTGTTTAGCGTAGATTAGATTCAGATTTTCCAATTAGAAATAAAACAGTCCATGTACTAATCCAGGCCACAGTCTATTTACATGTAAAACTAGCTGTCTGCCCGCGGCTACGCTTGCGTTGTGTTTCGACATTTCCGTATTAATTTTTAACTATCCCACTTTTTTCCGTGATTTTAAAGTATCCAACATGTTGACCGAGTATATAAGGTACCACCATGCAAAATTTCATTTCAATCGGTCTAACAGTTTCGGAGATAAGCCCGTAGAATATACTGCGCCGTATGAGTTACTAAAGTTTTTTAACTATCCCACGGGAACATTTTAATTTTCTGGGATTAAAAGTATCTAAGATGTTGACCGGGGATATAAGGAACCACTATACAAAATTTCATTCAAATCGGTCGAATAGTTTCGGAGATTAGCCCGTGCAAAGAAAAACAAAAAAAAACCTATAAAATCTGTACATAGAAAAAAAATGCTATAAACCTATTCAAGGGGATGTAAGAAGCGATATAGTACATACCCAGATTTTTTTTAAATATTTTTGTTTCTCTGTTTGTCTGTTTCCCTTATATCCCGGTCAACATCTTAGATACTTTTAATCCCAGAAAATTAAAAAGTTCCCGTGGGATAGTTAAAAAACTTTAGTAACTCATACGGCGCAGTATATTCTACGGGCTTATCTCCGAAACTGTTAGACCGATTGAAATGAAATTTTGCATGGTGGTACCTTATATACTCGGTCAACATGTTGGATACTTTAAAATCACGGAAAAAAGTGGGATAGTTAAAAATTAATACGGAAATGTCGAAACACAACGCAAGCGTAGCCGCGGGCAGAAAGCTAGTTTTACATGTAAATAGACTGTGGCCTGGATTAGTACATGGACTGTTTTATTTCTAATTGGAAAATCTGAATCTAATCTACGCTAAACAAAGTTAACAGAAAGATGTATTCTAAAGCCGGGTCCACAGCTCCGTGTTTTCATGTTTTTAACACGCTAACATGTTAAGGCACCTATTTCACTGACGACAGAAGACAAAAGACGAAAGGGACGCAGTTATGCGCAAGAGTGAGCGCGGTGTATTTGTATCTCATTCTAACGCATAACTGCGTCCCTTTCGTCTTTTGTCTTCTGTCGCCAGTGAAATAGGTGCCTTAACATGTTAGAGTGTTCAAAACACGAAAACACGGAGCTGTGGACCCGGCTTAAAAAGGTAAAAAAAAGAGTAGGTACTTGAGTCAGACGCGGTGAGCTGTAACTCTAGAAGTAATGCCTTTACGACTATGAAGTAAATGTCATTTTTTAGCTTAATGTATAAGGTAGTTGACTTCTTTAGTCCATTTTATCACCACTCTTGTCGTTTTCCTATAAATGAAGTAAGGAAGAAAAAAGTGTGCCTGTTTTTAAAATTTCATAATACGTTGATGGCTGTATATAGAAATATATTAATCTTAGCACTATAAAATGTAGTATCGTTTTGTAGGCAATTTATCGACGATGATTTGATCTCTGAAAAGTAAACTCCTCAGAAGTACTGTTTTAGTATAAAATTCAAAAAACCAGAATGAGGGAGATAAAAGGGGGGGGGGAAAGGGGGGAAACAATAATTTATCGAAGTGTTTCCATATCGATATTGAAGCACATATATGACAGCTACATTCATGCCAAGTTTCGTACTTTCTGCCAGATGGGACCGATATCCTTATATTTTTTAGCTAGCAAGCCGTACTATTATAGAATAGACGATTTCGTTGAATGGTATATAGTTTAAATTAAAACTAATATACCTAGTTGATGGGCTGTTATGCTTATATCTACAGATAATAGATTTATGTCCTGAAACGCTATGCGTTTGGTATGCGTGGTCCTATACTAAAACTGGCTATACTTACCTACTATACGTTTTCAGAGCATATCTCCAGGTCTAGTCCAGACTGCTTTGAGTGCTGATACTGTGAAGGACTTCACAGATATTCCAGCTCTACAGCCCAGCGATGTCGCTGATACTGTTCGCTACGTACTGTCCACGCCACCTCATGTCAATGTAAGTCATCTTGGTAATAAGTTCCTGTAAGTACCACCAGGAGTCTAGATTGCGTTGAGAGTTAAACGGTAAAGGACTTTACAAAATGGCATTCTAGATGGGCTATAGCACAGATAATATAAATACTAGATGCTTACGCATCTGAAGTCTTCCTCACTCTTTTTTTACCGCTACGGAATACGGGCGCTCTCAAGGTCAAATTCAAATAAACAAAAAACGAAGTCTAATTCTATATCTTTTCTTTTCATACCGAAGTATTTCCCGAACCAGAACTATAGTGTAATATAGGTATACCTACTCTTTAAAGTATGTGATTGTGTGTACTTCCGATTTCCGTGTGTTTATTTATTTATTTGGTCAACCAACCTAGTACATATTATGATTCTGTAACATCTGATACATGCTAGCACGTTTTAAAGTAAATAATATGCACTATACTTAAAGGTTAACACATCACATGCTAATATTATTTGTAATATTAGTGCTTAATAGCAACTAAATTCTAATGAGAAAAGCTATATAAACTTAACACTTTAAATTATATACATTTTTAAATTAAAACAAACTAGATAGACGCATTTAACAAGAATTAACTGCAATTATTCAGAGCTTAAGAAGTATTTTTTAATTTTGTCTTTAAAGACTTTTAACGAGTCGTTGAATATGTCTAATTCCACTTTACAAGCTATTTCATTATAAGACCTAACAATTCTATTTAGAGCAGATAATCTCACGTTTGACCTAGACGGAATCACCTTGAAATTTTCAAGATTTTTACGCCACTTATGAATTATAGGCACATTAAAATTAATTGACTGCAGCAGCTGTGGAGAATTTTTTCGACTGTTGACAATTTTGTATAAAAAACACAAATCAAGCATACACCTATAAGTGCAGACAGAGGGAGCATTTTATACTTGTTTATTTAACTGCTGCTTGTTAGATGGATGATTTGGTTTCAACGGTACACATTCCCAACGAGACACATTTCCAGATAGACACATCAATTATTGTATCATCAGGTGACCTTAGGGAGTGGTCTCTAAAGGGAACTTGCCTCATAAATTTGGACTCTCTCAATACGGTCACTATGTATTTTGTAGTACGGATTCCATGGAACGGATCCGTATTCAAGTACCTATACTTCGTGAAAAGGAGTTGAAAAGAGCTAGTCTAGCGTAAGAGGTCTTAAATTCTTTCGTCATACGCATAATAAACCCAGAAAACTTGAACGCTTGCTTTATAATTTTATCGGTATATGCTATAAAGCTTAATTTTCAATCTATATTAATTCCAAGGTCTCTAATATCAAAAACCTTCCTGATACTTGTTGAATTCATGGTGTATGTGTAATCAATTGGGCAATTTTTTTTGTTACAGTAATTTGGTAACATTTGTCACAATTCAGCATCATATCATTATTAACACACCACACCTCTAATCTGCTTAGATCGTCTTGTAAGAGCTTACAATCTTCGGTAGAATAGATCTATTTATAAAATTTAAGATCGTCAGCATACAAAAGATGCCTGCTATGATGAAAACATTGTGTTATATCATTTATGAATATATTATATAGGAGAGGTCCCAAATGAGACCCCTGTGGAACTCCAGTTCCTGCTGTGAACCCTTCAGATTCAGCCCCTCCTATAAAATTTTATTATTTTATTTTAATTTATTTATTATAAATAGTAAACAACTGTGTACAATGGGCTCAATTCTGCCGTGGCCGCTAAAATCTCTAAATTTAAGTTGTTGGTCTCTTTCATTCGTATGGGAATCGAAAAGGATGGGGAGATGGATGAATTTAATTTTGAATTAATGATATTTAAAATAAGCAGCGCAGCTGTCAAATTCAGCCTAATTTAGTCGGAATGTTTTTAAATTCCTGCTAAATTACGCATAAAATCGAAATTTGACGTGTCTAAATGTAGGTTGGCAATCAGCTGTCCCTTTTCGTTCTTAAGAACGTGAAAGAGACCTAACAACTTAAATTTAGATATTTTAGCGGCCACGCAAAATTGAGCCCAATGTCTTACTAAATACCTTACTAAATATAAACTTTGTTTATACACAGTCAACCACACTATCCACATGTTGAACAAATAATGAGTAGGTAGTACAAAAGCAATCTAAATATAAAACTATAAAATTAGAATTTACAGCTCACACAATATTTTGAAAAATATACACTATTAATAAAGCTTTATTTACGTAGTTTTAAAATAATATAAAATGATTCTCTATTAATTAGGTTTCATTGAACTCCATAACAAGCATTTGGGAAAAAAGTTATATTTGAAAGTTTAAAAACACGTGAGATGACTGCACTTATGAACTTGACTGTACATTCTAAATTTAAATCTATTACATTGAACTGCGTGTTTTATTATAGATTTTCGCAAATATTTACTTACCTGTTAACAACTCACAATCAATCTACAGCGGACATGTTCTAACAATCATAACTTCATCGGCAAACAAACTCTACGGAAATATGACTATGGCAATGACAATGACATCATCTGTGCCGTAAAAAAAAAAAAAAAAAACGACTACAAAACTAGCACATAGTTTTAGGCCGCGCGATCATCGTGACATAGCATACCATTAATACGCTATGTCACGATGATCGCGCGGCTTAGTGCCGATAATATGGACAATGGACAATTAATATGGACATCTAATAAAAAAAAAAATTATGTGATTCCATAATTGACGGTAAATAGCAAATGATGGTCTCATGATGACAAATAAATACAGAAGATATTTTGCCTCTAAACTGCGGAAGAGCGGATCTGCTAAAATATTCCTCAATACGATAGTTTTTCTTAAAAAATAAACCATTATTCAGATAAATATTCACTTTTACTGCGGAGAAAAAATCTTTCCTACGGGACTGCTAAGAAAAACGATCGGATTTCCTACAAAATAAAGCTCATAAAAATACAGACATTGCATTTCATCTCCCCTTTACATGCACTGTCAGTACGAAGCAAGTTTTATTATTGATCAGAAAGCAACAGAAAAATCTTATCTACCTCAAGATTTGAACGCCTGTGGAGTTTCTTCCGGCGAGTTCTTCTCCACAGAAGACAGCCAAATCGTGAACTCGCCTCGACGTCAAAAAGAGATTTGTAAAATCTTACTTCGAATAAAAACTTTTTGAATTTGAATTTGATTCGTACAAAAAACGCTTAAAAATGATTAAAAACATGAGGTTTCGATTGGGTAGTGACCAAAGAGTTTTGAAGAGCCGCACCAGCTGGCTTTCACCAGCTGGTATTAATGTCGTCACTTGACCGTGTCAAGGTTGCGGGCGTCACGTCGTCGCCGTTCTCACGCACGGTGGCTGTTGCTGTCCAGAATACTCCAAAAATGGGATAACACGTCATGTCATAGTGGCGGCGCGCCACATTACTACGTCATTCATTAGAAGAACGTCCAATTAGAAGCCGAGGCCTGAAACGCGCTATCAGAGTTTTCGCAAGACAGTTCCAACAAAGTAAAGTTGGACCGCGGTCCCCGGGCTTACCACCGTGCCCCAAGGAAGATCTTCCCTTTGCCTCCACATCATGTTCATCTAAGTTACTTTTCCACTTAACTTAATTCTGTCACAAAGGCCAATTTAAAACGACTACACCAAGGCGAAGAAACTCAATCCTTTGTGAGAGACAGGCGTCTAAGACTGTTTAGGATACCCTGTAAATCAATGGTTCTTTAGCACCAAAAAGCTAAAATCTATTTCAAAATACACTCCTCAAGTTTTGAACTAATTTTCTTTTAATACGGAGTGACTGGAATATTCTTCTTATTATGTAGAAAAATATATAATAATAATATTAATAATAATTTATTTCAAAAAACATAGTTTACAAAATGATACTTAAGGACTAAACATAACAATTGGACTAAAATAAATTACGTGCCCAAGCTAGGGTAAATCCCTGTGTTATGGGCAAAATAAAGGACATAATAAAGCAAAACTAAATAATAATTAATGATAAACAAGCAAATTTTAAAAAATCAATAAAATTAATAAAAACAAAGTTTATCTTATAAAGTAGGTAATATTACTGAAACCAATGTGTCTCTGTGGGATACCTTCGTAAGAATTTCCATTACTCGCACGTGGAGAAGCAAGCACATTTATACAAGCCATCATAACCCAAACTAAGCAGAGCCTGTACTATGGGTATTAGACAGCCGATATGCACGGCTCACATAACACATACAAATAATGAATATCCAAACACAAGTCGAAACCGAGATATAATTGTAACTCACTGAAATATAGCATTTGGCGCACAAACTCCTGTTAATTTGGCTTCACATTACTCTCAGATAAAACAAATATTCTAAAAATTGCATAAAATACGTCTGAACTGAAGACAGCAATAATTAAGAAACACAATTTGTTTGTATTTTATTTATAAAAAGTATCCTATTTAAATACTTACCAACGTTATACTATAGTCTATCTATCTATTACTAATATAAAGAGGAAAGGTTTGATTGTTTGTTTGCATCGAATAGGCTCCGAAACTACTAAACCGATTTCAAAAATCTTTCACTGTTGTGAAGCTACATGATCCCTGAGTAACATAGGCTATATTTTATTATTTTCATAAAATTAAGGATCCTTACTAAAAATTCCATAAATTCATTAAGGTGTAAAAAAAACCTAAAATATTCCTAATTATTGATTAGGATCCGAAACTACTGCACCGATTTTGGTGAAACTTGGCACAAAGATAGAATAGACCATGGGAAAGAATATAGGTATAGGTAGGGACTACTATTTGGTATTCTGTGGTATAGGTTTGGTGTCAATAAAGAATATTGTATTGTATTGTATTGTACGATTTACCGCGGAAAAATTCCTCATTCCCACGGGAAAAACTATTACCGCGGGCGTGACTTATAAAGAAGGATGGTTTTGTTTAAGAGGTAAAAATGTGAATAACTCTGGGATCGCCCAGTTATTCGCTTATGCTACGCTACGTTTTGCGTTGTTTACAATGCCCGTAGTTTAGTTACTTTCCTTTTCCCCATTTATGTATATGATTCTGTGTATCTGTTACTCTACAGACTGTTTAGATTTATTTCGTTTCGTCTGTTTCCAGATCTCCGAACTGACGGTCCAGCCAGTAGGAGAGTTGAGGATGTGACCACAAATTATCCTCATTGCTGATATCCTGTCTGTAACAGCGGAGCCAATCAGACTGAAGCGCTAATCGCCTCTAATTAACATAATTCACTTTGGATGTTGTTTAATTTATGACTCAACTAGCTTTCCGCCCGCAGTTTTTCCCGCGGGAATAAGGCATTTTCCCTTTTCATAGATTAAACAATAGCTCAATTTAGAGACCTAGACCGGCGGCGGCGCGGCGTTCCCTCGCTAGTGTATGTAAATAGGAGGTATACAAAAAGTGATAATCTAATAGAGTTTTGGAGTCAGTAGTCAAAAGTTTATCAACGGATCACTGTTTGTTCTTTAGACCCGTCTAAGATAGGTTTTACTATTTTAAATCGAAGCGAAATTTAAATATTTTATTTGCCTTACTGTACTAATAATAACCGATGATGATGATGACGTCGCAATTTATTTTGAATATGTACCAAACCAAACTATGATGCATTGCTTTTTTCAGGGGCGGACTCAGGCCTTTGATTGGGGGGTAATATTTTTAGTAATTTCTGCCAGATGTGAGCGTGTGGTTCCTGTATCAACAGAAACGAAACAGATTTTTGTTTACATTACGTATATAATGCCGCACTCTCAAAACTCTTATGAATACAAGGAAAAATTCGTTAGTTAATCCAGAATGTAAACGTTCATTAGTCAATATTGCGTTTTAATAATATCACCTATCTCTCTGGTGGAAATAATAGTGGGTCAGTTAGAGAAAAAACGTGCTTAGCCTACCAAACAAAATCCCATGGGAGAGCCTTACTTAAGGCCTCGATCGCACACGCAGCGCTATTTCAAGAGGTGTTAAAAAACTTATATCACATATTCATGTCCTTGGTACCCTTTTTATATTCCTAATTAAGTTTGTGGCTACATAGTATATTGTGTTCCGGCACAACAGAATGAACAAACGAGTTTTCTTTATTTATACGAAAGCGGTTTTAAAGAGCAGCGCTTTTTTATAGAGCCATTTCAGACTTCCGACGTTAAGAAATTGGACAGTAAATCGATTTATTGAGTATACGAAACTCCGTCTGTTGACAAATGTCCTGTATGTATTTTGTTTGTGTGAAATAAAGTATTTGTGTTGTATTGTATAGCCTAACCAGAAAAATAAAAAAATTGCGTTAGGGGCGCTACATATAAACAATTTCCATTGTAAAATTTATTCCGCAATATGGCGAGGATTTTTATTTTTCAGTTCGGGCCTTACTGTGTGTCGAACGCTTTTTAACTCCTGCGTAAACTGGGCCTTATTACCCCATAGCCCCCCGTCATTGATACCACACTGTCGTTGCCTTGAAATATTATAACGCGAAACTCAGAAACCGTCACTTGAACAGTCCACTTGCTGAAGGTCGGCCACACAAACCGCCTGTGGTTTCAATACTTGTGCTGTTAATAGGCCTACGGTTTAATATCCGGGTGTAAATAATAATAATAAAGAACTTTATTTGCCAATAAGTACAGATAAACTTAAGATCTAAATTACAATAAATAGACTTCTTGGTGTAAGTAAACAGTTTGATTCGACCGAGTCGGCCGGTGGAGCGTAGCGGTAAGTGAAAGTAATCGTTTTATCAGTTACACACACTGCTGTTAAGTGCAGTTTAAAAAAGCAAAATCATGTTTGTAGTATATTTCATTGGTGTAAATAATGAGATCTGTTGACTTTGGGATGTTTTATAAAAAGTGTTTTATAAAATATTGTACAGTAAACCGGTAGTCGTAGGTTTTGGACATCGCTAAATCCAAAAATCGCTATTAGTAGTTCGAAAAATTACTCCTTTTTAGGTACCCGAATGAAATCCAATCTGGCGGCTGTAGATAACATTTTGCTATATTCGTCCTCCATGGCCTATGTTATTTTAAAAATATTTTTTCGAATGTAGCGTTTCAAGCTTACTTTTCATAGATGTAGATTCAAAACTTATTTGTAATTTATTTTTATCATCAGAAATATCCTCAAATATTTGCAAAAAATAAATGTAGCCAAAAAGATTCAAAACCAAGCAACTTAACGAATGCGAAGTAGTGTTTAAACTTGAAAAATATAGCAAAATTAACATTCTCTATTTTCTGATTTAGCGATGTCCAAAACCCCAAAAAGCACTATAAGCAACTTGTTACAAGATTTGCCTCTCACCTCTAAAACTAGTGTAAATATATGGTGATAGATAATAAAATGTCCTATTATAATATTAGAGCAAGCTTTTATTACAAGTCATCCGATTACAGATGCATGCATAATGTAGTAAAAGATAATGTTTGGTAACGATAGGCATAATAGTTTGTATAATACCTGGAAAAGCCCTCAAAAACTCAAAATCACAATTAACGCAGTAAAAGATATTAGTAGATGCGAATCCACAGAATTATAATAAATACCCACCAAAGACGTCCATGCTTGGCAGTAAACTATTTCCTCTTATCCTAGCAGGTTAAGACTGCATACTTTCACTACATTATGCACCCTGGTAATATCGGATAAGGTAGAAACTTCTCTAATGGGTCGACAACATATCGAATGACTTTTGTTTTACCTTTAAAACCTGTAGATGGAGCGTTGGTTGGGAAAAACGGCGGTAGTGACAGGAGCGAGCGCGGGCATAGGGGCCTCGATCTGTGTGACGCTCGCCAACGCGGGCCTCAAAGTAGTGGGCCTGGCGAGGAGGCCCCATTTTGTTGACGTAAGTTTCTAAATAAACAGATGTGATACTGGCCATATGATTCCCGGCTAAGGATCTGATCATCCCAATTGTTTTGTGGGTGCCGTAGTATCGTAGGTATTTAGTAGGTACTAAGTATTTTGACTGAAAATACAAAAGATGCGATTTTGTGGAGTTTCTTCAGCGGGTTCTTCTCCACAGCAGCGCTCACATTGCGCGAACCTGCCAGTTATGCTAAAACTACTATCGCGTCGCCTCTTTTAGATTGTTTTTTTTCATTGCTTAGACTTGTACATTGTTTGAGACGAGAGCCGGCCTTGGTTTGAGCAAAGATTTAACTTCAGAAATGACGTCATTACAGGCTCGTAATGAATAAAATAATATGGTATTTTAATTTTAATTTAGTACCTACACTAACTAGAAATACATACATAGAGAAACATATTTTCCCTGATGACGACACGGGGTGAGCAAAGTATTAATAAGCTTACAGGGGCCCCCTTGAAACCACCATTTAGCAAAGTGTTACGGTTAAGATTCGTTACGTTACGCATCTGAAATAAGACGCGAACTTTGTGTTTCGTAGTGCATCTAGTAAGTAAGTAAATAAGTAATATATTTATTTCCTTTACAAATATAAAGTCGGGTATACAATAGTGATAGCCTAGTTGCAAGATAATTAGGTATAATATTTGCAAAAGCTAGAGCCTAAACTAGGAGTAGCCAGCCTATCGACTATGTTGCAATACACCCGAATGCATCCAAATCTGAAATCCAAACCAGAATGGGTTGTGTTTAACTGTGTAATCGACAATAATTACAATCTACAAGCGTGGGGTTCCGGGTTCAAATCCGGTTGGGGCACTTGTACCTACTCTACTCGTAGGACAAATATCTTTTGTTTAGGATATTGCAGGCCGAAACATCCATTTGTCCGAAAAGAAAGATGATTCTGTGTTTCGGAACGGGAGGCATGTAAAGCCGTTGCTCCCGGCTACTATTTATAGATGCAGTCGTTATAGAAGCCAGAGTAATTCTGTGGGTCCTGTGAAAAACGATCCAACTTAAAAACGCTACTTTTCAGGAGAGCGAAAAAACTAATTTTGGGAAGGTTTTTTGGCCATAATTTTTAACGGTCTTGGTCTTTTTTTATTAAAAATATATTTTTAAGATCAGCTTTGAGAGCTCTATTTTATGGTAAAGTTCTTTTTTCTCTAAAATGCATATTTAAAAAGAAAAAAAAGTTAGAACCCTACCATTTTTTAATAATGGTTCGGTGAAAAATGGTTCACATACGGTTAGCCCTTTTAGTATACTGTAATATTTTGTGTTAAAAGATCTAAATTAACTTGAGACTTAAGAGTTTTGTTTTAATAGATCTAAATTAATTTGAGATTGTGGGATGTTTTTGTGAAAAATGGTTTAACTCAAATTAGAGCTATTTTTAACAATATACGTCACATAGTTGAATCCTATAGTAACTTTTATGATATAAGAGGAAATACATCAATAACCGTACAGTTCTAGCAAATACGTACATAATATGCAAAGAATTTAAGAGTTTTTGTACTTCTATAACTTCTAAGTAGAAGAAAGACACCTAGTATCTTATTGTTTGTTGTGTTGTATTGTGTTCTGTCAAATAGATAATTCTAGGTATGTCTGTTTATAGGAAGTCATAGTCATAATCTGCAAGAAGTGCTACTTTCGGGACTTGAAATCTTTATCAAAATACAAAAAGAGTCGGCAAGTTGTAGATTTCTGAAAGCATAAAACTATGTTTGATCTGGATTGTAGCGGAAATTCTTTAAAAATTTAACAAATTTCGATGGAATAGAGTTGAATTAATCCTGCAGCAAAAAAACTATCTAATCATTACCACAGATTAATAAATAGTTACTAACGTACTATCATTACTCAAAATAAACACCAAACTAGACCTGTGAAACACACTCTAACCCAGAAGAATATCTCTTACACACGGTGATGAACTAGGATGATGATGATTCAGAACTGAGATGATGGACTATGCTTAATGACCTTAGACCATGTGAAAGTGCATATTTACAGGTAAAAATGGATAAAAAATATAAAGCCATTCTCAATAAGAAAAATATTGTTAACACATTCAAGGTGGTGCTATTTGGATTTCGTTTACGCAACATATCGGTCACATTTGGAGACCTGATAGATATTGTAGGTGGTATGCTTGGAAAACCTTTTCTTAATTATCTTTATGACATCATATTAAGGAACGAGAGAAGATCTTAGTCCGATTATCGATCATAAAGTTAACTTAAATTTACTGTTATTTCCGTTAATCATTTAGAGAGTTGTTAAACTTTAGAAATCTTCAGCACAGATAAAATACATTAAGCATCGTAACGTAATGTTTTTCACGGAGACCATGTTTAGTTCAAAGGTTTGTAAGTACTACGCCAACCAAGAAGCTAAGGATTTGATATAAGTAAACACAACAAATGAGTGGTAGTTAAAGTGATGAGTAATTCAGCATCAAACCTAAGAGCGTATAGTGTAGAAATTTGCAGGTCAGATCAGATCTACATCAGTTTATATTCAATAGAAAAGATTTCATTTTGTCTTTTCTTAACAAGTATTTATTGTCCTGTCATGTTTTGGTATCAAAAAAGCTAAAATTGTATAGTATTTTAAATGTAAAAAGATCTGATTCGGCATAATTACCTCGACAGACGGTTTTAAGTACAGTTGGATCTTTTTTCACAAGCTTTAGTTTTTAATTTTTCAAGGTTTCAAATGATTTAGAACTATTTATTAAAAAAAATAAAGGGTTTAATACGTATTAAACCCAAATTCACTAAGTAAATGAAATCTTCCGATTGTTTAAGAGAAGTTAAATTCATTTTCACAATTTTTTATGCTATTTAAACCACTATGCACAAGTTGTAACTCCGTTATCTTTTGACTTAGAAGAGCGTGAATTAGACCCATCGATGGGTAATTTTCAGGAGAGTCCAAATCACAAATAAACGCAAAAGGGTCTAATTCGACTTGGATCGTTTTTCACCGGACCCACAGAATTTTGACACCAGGGTTTATGAGGTAGGTGACCTCTAAACCCACATGATAAGCAAACAGTAATAGCATTATTAGACGGCCTCGTAGCCTAGTTGGTAGTACGCCTGCCTACGAAGCACAGGGTCGCGGGTTCGAATCCTGCCCAGGGCAAACATTCGTGTGGATGTTGTATATTTATATATGTATGTATATCAGCTGTCTGACACTCTCTGCCTAGTTTGGGGTCAGGTGGCCGTGTGTGAGATCTCCCTCATATTTATTTATTATATTATGTGTACAGGAACTCAGTTCACAAGTCACTGGTAAAGGCAGCATTGTTTCACGGCAATGTGACGTGTCCAAACTGGAGGATGTGGTCTCCGCATTCTCCTGGGTGGAAGACCAGATGGGCGGCGTAGACCTGATGGTCAATAACGCCGGAGTCATGTATCCAGGGCATATTACTGGTAAGCTATTGGTTTAATCCCTCCGTGCCACGATTTCTACTAAAATTTTAAATGTTTGATAACATCACAAAGGAATCTGTAATCCTGCAGCTAAAGATTGTCATGTATAGAGTGCTGATTTGTCCACGATGTTGCTTAAGTCGTAGTGGCATGGTGTGAAAGTACGATAGAGAAAATTTAATCGACTTCATGCACGATATTTAATAAAAAAATTAAAAACCCTTGCCCCAAAACCATTACTTGATCCTTTCAACAACTAGAAAAGAACTGATAATCTTCAAATAGCTGAAGATTTTTTCTTGGATAATAGCTAAGAACAGTCTCGATTGTGACACCCTGCAAACAAAAAAAAAACTAGATCAAAATCGGCGCATCCGTTTAGGAGCTACGATGCCACAGACAGACAGACACACATGCCAAACTTAATACACCCGTCTTTTTCGTCGGAAGTTAATAAATAGCTCGACCTTTAGAGTATACCTACATACGATGCCTACATACGTTTTTCTCGATCATTTCTTCACGGCTAGGCTAGTCGTGGCGAAATCTGCTAGTCCCCTTCCGTGGGGACGTATTTAAGTTATCATATCATCATCTAATATTATAAAGAGGAAAGATTTGTATTTGTGTGTGTGTGTGTGTGTATGTATGTTTATAACGAATAAACTCAAAAACTACTGCTCTGATTTCGAAATTTCTTTCATCGTTACAAAGCTACATTCACCCTCAGTAACATAGGCACAACCTTTTACCGCGGGAAAATGCCTCATTCCCACGGAGCCGCGACGGAAATCTAGTTATTTATAAACTTGTTGTTGTCTCTCAGATATGGGCAGCCACAAGCTGAGTGACACTCAGATATGTTCAGTGATGGACATCAACCTGACGGCGCTGATATTGTGCTCGCGCTATGCCGTCGCCTCCATGAAGAAGCGAGGCGTTAGCGGACACATCATTAATATTAACAGGTAAGATATTAAAGTTTGCATCATTTGTGACATATTGTTAAGTTATATTATAGTTCAGGGATTCCCAAGATTCAGGGCTTAGCCGTTAGGGTGAGGATATAAGGAAACAGAAGATCGTTCAATGAGCCTCTTCTGGCCCTCAGTTACCTCACAACTGGACCTCTCCCTCCGACAAACCTCTTGGCATCGACACGGCCGCGTCGATGAACAGATGGTGGTAACCCCCCAGGTTTCTTGTGCAAAACAGACAAACCGAAACTGTTAGGTACCGATGCGTGCCCCTCTAACATGCCCGGTCCACGCGTGACAGACATTTAATTTTGTCGTGCGTATTCTTTTACTTATCCTATTGGAGGATATTTCAATATGGCGGGTTTTTTGACAGTTAAATGTGCGGAAATGTGCGACAATCTTTTGTCATAGCACTGCATGTTACGGGGGCTGGTAAAATCACATCACATCACATCACATCACACTAATATTATAAAGGCGAAAGTTTGTGAGTGTGTATGTTTGTTACTTCTTCACGTCTAAACGGCTGGAGCGATTTTAATAAAATTTGGTATGGAGTTAGCTGACACCCTGGATTAACACATAGGCTACTTTTTACTACGGGAAAGTACCTCATTCCCACGGGAAAACATGTTAACGCGGGCGGAGCCGCGGGGCGGAAAGCTAGTATCTCCATGTAATTATATGCGCTCACGCATAGAGAAATAGGTTGTGAGTTGGGAATTACTTGGATAGACCTTGACCGGCTTATACGGTCTATAATCTAATATCAGACGAACTCGAAGTAATAAAGACTAATTTACTTATTTCTTTATGTTGGGTAACCCGAACCGATCCGTACCGACCCGCACCGACAAGTCCGTACCAGAACCGAAAACCTGTTTCTTTATATCCTCACCCTTACCCTGATGAAGTGCACAATACCACGTCTAAATGACAACAAAGTGCAAAGACTACAAAACTGTGCGCCCCGATCTCAGGAAAGGCTCAAGCTCCTCGGTGGTACAGAAGAAAATAATAGTACTAACCCGTACAGAAAGAACACTCACCCCCCCGCGCCTAAATGAGTTTCCCTCCCGATATAGCGCCCCACGCCCCGCAACCCGTAGGCGCCGCGGGACTCCGCCGCCGGTGGTGTTCGGGGGTGTTTTACATAGCGCCTAGCGCCATTGACTTGTAGTTGATATTCAGTTGTTATTCAAAAAGAAGTAGGTTGTTAAAATGCGTTTTCTGTATGGAGTGACCGCCCAGTGTGGGCGGGGATATAGTAGATGAGCTGTTTAAAAATTATTTTAACGTTTCAGCATCGCCGGGCATTACATCCCATTCGCCACCGAGTTTAACGTGTATGGGGCGTCCAAAGCCGGCGTCACCGCCTTCACTGCGAGCCTGCTCAACGAGGTGGCACACTTCAAAAACAACATCAAAGTTACCGTACGCATTCATTCTTATCTATACCCTATAGATAGATACAAATCTTTAAATAAATACATGTCCCGTTAATATCATATAGTTAGATAACAAACCGACGAACAGACCGACGAGCATGCATGAGGAGATTAATGAATGTGAATGAAGCGAAAGAAGTGTGTTTGGCTTTGGATCGTAGCAAGTGGAAGGAAGTGGTCTCTGCCTACCCCTTCGGGAAAGAGGCGTGACTGTATGTATGTATATAGTTAACAATCGTGAAAGCTTTAAAAGGTATATAATGTTTCGTTTTCGTGAAAATTAATAATGGTGTTTATAGTAGCGTGGTTGAATGAAAGACAGTTCATCATAATATAATGCTTTATATTCCAGAGCCTGTCCCCTGGGCTAGTGGACACAGAAATGTCAGTGCCAGGTCAGAGCCTGGTGGACCACAAACCGCTGCAGTCCAAGGACATCGCTGATGCCGTGTTGTATGTGGTGTCCACGCCGCCTTCCGTTAACGTAAGTACGCTGATGATGGTTCAAGAGAAATCGAAACTTCTTCTTCTTACCGAGTGGATTTCAAGATTAACCTACAATACAATACAATACAAAATACTTTATTGACACCAAAAAAACACAAGGTAACAAATTAAAAATACATACAGGAGTCAAAAGGCGGCCTTATTGCTAAGGTAGCAATCTCTACCAGGCAACCTTAGGGTAGATAAATAGTTCACAGAAAAGATGAAGCGGGCTGAGGTTTCAATAATGTAACATAAACTACATACTAACTGTCATAAATATAATAATTAAACATAATAATAACATAAGTAATATACATACATATATTACTGCACACAATACTTTACTAATACAAGTACATATACATTAAATAAACTACATATACATACATGTTTATAATTACGGAAAGGCAAGAGGATTATTACAAGAGGATTATTATTATTTTATTAACCTACCTCACAAATCTTGGGTCGGAATTGTTGAGCCGCCTTAGGCTTCCGACTACATCCGTAGATAGTGGAGTGGACCAACGGCTTTACGTGCCTCAAATCAAAACTAAATGAAATCAAAACTAATAATCAGAGACGGAGCCCCTCAGGCGTCGCCTCCTTCACGATGTTTTTCAGTATCAACGCGCCAGGCCTAGGTTCGAGGCTACCTCGAGCCGCTCTTAGACGCGTTGGTACCTACATGACTACTTTAGGGGTAGAGCCATCCGCTCCCCCACAAGTCCGGTGAAGCTTGATTCGTAGTACCTACTCTTTCGACTCAAGCATAGGTCAATAAAAAAAAGAAGGTTTAAGAGTTAAAAAGAAAGTCAAAGTAAAGTACCTCTTTATTTTTAACTTTAGGATATTATAGGATGTTATTCCAAGGATGTTATAAGTACAACCTTACTTATAACATCCTTTTTAACATAATTTAGTTAAGTTATGTTCTTTTCGCAGTTACTAGGCTCTTCACTATCAATTAGGCTATGTCTCAAACAACAATAGCCAATATCAATGTGGCTATTGTTAAATTATAATCGAAGCGAAAAACGTACACGTACGTTAACAGGCGTCATCTGTTGAAAATCAATAAACTATGTGGCTATTGTTGTTTGAGACGAGACTCTTAAGCCTTGGTTTAAGCACAGAATACCCAATAGTAGTCCCTAGTTTAAGTAAAGCTTTATAACTTCTGACGTCACAAAAGCTTTTTTAATTATTTATGCCATATCCAATACAGAGCGTTTCTCCCTAAACATGTTTTTCGTATGTTCTTCTTCTTAAAATCTAGCTAGAATAAAAAATCTATCTAGGTCTAGAAATATCCTTTACCTAATAAGTATAAGTGTGATAAAACATTTTCTAAATCCTCCTCTTTCTATTCCAGATCTCCGAACTGACCATACAGCCGATACAAGAAAAACGCCTATAATTTTTTTTTAATTTTTATTTTTTATTCTAACCTTAACAACATTTAGAATTAAAAATATGGCACACTACAAACTAACAGTGGGTTATCCTGTGGAGGCTCCTGATGATGAGGACGAGGCTTGGCCGAGGATGCTGGTGCCAAACTGCAGCAGGGCTCGGAGGATGTCCATCTTGAGGGTCCAGACCGGCGACGCTGGCTCCCCAGATGGAGTCTTGGCTTGCTGCGGACGAAATGTCGTGATTAGAGAATGTGCCAATCGCGCCTTCAAATGTGGAAAATAGGCATCCTTAGGCATCAATAGGCAATTTGAAGCAGCCACAAAAAGAAAAAAAAAACGAATCGTCCAAATCGTTTTAGTTGTCACCATTATCCAAATTGAAGAAGGTATAAAAAACACGGGAAGTGAAAACACACAGAGAAAATAGAAATGAAAATTAAACTAAGGAAAGGATTGAAGAAGGAATTATATGTGCCTTAAAAGAGAAGAATAAAGTGTAAATTAAAAAAGGTGAAATATAACATTCAGAAAAATGAAATATGATAAAATAAATTATACTGTGCAAAAAAACAAAATTGTTAAATAAATAAACCACACTCAAAAATATTATATGGCGTTTTGTCAGAATTACCTTAATTTTCCTGTAACAACTGTTTTAGGTTACACAACGTTATTTTATAATTTATATGGTTTAATTTCTTTAATACATACAAAATGTTTATATTTTAAAATTGTTTGTACTTCATCTATTATTATGCGTGAACATCATTCTAATAATACTTACATGTCTTATTACAATAACTACTAGATTCAATAATGTACCTAAACTATTAAGTATCTACGAAAATACGAGTATTAGTGATAGAGCTAGCCAATTGAGACAATAGATCGGCCTACTATTTTTGGAATTGGTATCGTCGGGCCGAATTCCGCCACTCGTCATCATATTCCACCGATTTCGTTAAAAAGAAATGCTCTCCGCTCTAAAAATAAGAACACGACTATTCTCCTCCCGGATGGTCACAACTGCTGCCGCAGCTGCTAGTTTTAGAGCTTCCTTTGGACATCTCCCCAAGCAGCGCCATGAGGAAACTCCCGAAGAATCCCGCAGAGTCCTTTTCTGGTTCCTTGCCCTCTTCTGAGCTCGCCTCAGGGTCGCCTCCCTGAAATATCTCTTGGCCTATTTACTACGTCATCAATTCAAAGGAGGCTGCTTTTTCCAAAATATGTATTCTATCTAAGTCATAATTATCATAATTTTAGCCGAAAGAAATCAGAATTTTAAACTTATTTGATTGACATAAACTTTTGATTCAAAGTTTTCTGTGTTGATAACGATGGTTGACAAGCTTTTGTCCTTACATTATTTTACTTCAAAATTATTATTTTGAAATGTTTAAAGAATTACTAACCGCACTAGTTCCTCTTATCAACTTCGATAAGAAAGTTCCGAAGAAAGCGCCATTATTTTTCTGAAAAAAGTAGACCAAGTTGATAGATTTCGTAAAAAATAAGTAACCAAGATAAGATAAGAAATGAAATATTTTAACATTTCTCTTACCGATCCTCCTCCAGTAATAGTATCCAGGGAAGTTAGGAGGTAACTAGCTACCACAGCTCCTGGATTCTCTTCACCTTCAGATAGTAAACCAACAAACAGTCCTATACCTGACCCAATGAGGGCATTTAAATCAAATCCGTCACCCTGAAAAATTAAAGCAATTAATTTGATGTAAGATTGCCACTAGGCTCGGAAAACGCTAGGCCTAAGAAGAAAAAGAAAGTGATGGAAGATTCGTACTTTAATTTTTAAGCATATCAATATCATTACTTACACTAAGGTTTGCGACGATCCCACTTATAGTAGCCAGCAGAGACCCAAGGTCAGACCCATCTTCCTAAAAAACATAAATTAATTTTATTTTTTCATCTCCCTTCAGTCAGCAAAGAATACCATTGAAATTCTTTATTTAGCAAAAAAGATGTTTACGAAATATCTACAAGCCTTCAAAGTTCTACCTGTATCTTTCCTTTTGGTATTATAAATATGATTATTACTTACACCGCCACTTAATCCAGCAAGTATTCCTAAAATTCCACCTCCCTGACCATCACCTTCTGGTGGTTCATCAGAATAGTCAGAATTATTATCATCATCTTCTTTGTCATTTTCAGTTGAAGCAGATTTCTGTTTCGATGCATCACCGTTATTATTCCCGTTTCCATTTCCATTGTTTTCTTCCACACTTTCTGCTGCGTTATTTTCATCAGATTCTTCTTCAGTCTCATCATTATCATCATTTGAGGCAGATTCTTCCTCAGTTTCTTGTCTTTGGAATGGAGGAGGTTTCAGACCTTTAATATCATCAATATCGATTCTGTTATCAGTCATATCTATGTCGCTTCGACGCAGTAATACCGTTGTTGGGTTGAACGGAGGAGGGTAGTTTGGAATCGCATTGAAGATTGGAACATTTGTATTGAGTTGATGTCTAAAGTATCTGCGTAGCAGCCGTACCATGAATTGCTGAAATATTTTATTAAGTATATTTTATTGAAGAGTAGGTAGATCTGCTATTACTTCAATATTAATACCATAAACCGAATAAAAAAGCTAGCTTACCTTGTTTAATAAGTAGGGTATTATTATGTGCATTTCACTCTTAAAACACTGTGTCAACACGTTAAATTAAAAAGTGCATTAAAAAAGCTAAATCACACGTGCTAGTTAGGTACTTAAATTATGTTGGAGTAGATAGCGATATAAAGGAAAGGCGGAAAATTTAGTTTGTCCGTAAAATTTTATTCGGAAGTAAGATTATATGGAACTTTTTAAGAAAATATCGGTGCATTACACAAAGCATTCGTGGGTTACCATTTGCTCTTCCAAATAATCAATATTTAGCTACAGACAAACAAACACTAGTTTATTACACGTTTTTTACACTAAGCGGGATTCACATCGCGGCCCTAAATTTTGTTTTGAAGATAGCGCCTATTTGCGATTAATAAGGAATGTTACTAAGTATGTAAAATCACTTGAAACTTTGTTACAGTAGAGCTTTTATATATACAGATACACTAGTTTTTGTTTCATTAAAAAATACCAAGTAGTTTTGATTTTACATGCATTCAAAGTTCCCATAAATATCGAGTCCCGCTGATAGTCACGTGACCGCGTGTGACGTCACACTGCAACGCTCCGCTCCGCAGTAGTTTACTCGCGCAGTGTTTTGCTTTATTTCATCGATTACAGTTGTATGAATTGAATTAATAATAGTTGAAGGGTTTGAAAAAGGACAATCAAATAATCTACCTAAAATAGAAGGACTTATGGTTGCTCATTATTTAGCGACAATAGGGATTTCTTTGCCGTCGAAAGGCGAGGCGTAAAAATGCATAGGTAAGATAAGTTAAACTTTTTATAATATAACTCTCGAAAATAGATATAGGTACTTATTAATATCTGTTCTATAAGTATTATTTTATTGCAGTACCTAAAATACTCAAGTGTTTCATTTCGTAATGCCACTAGCTATAGCTAGAAGTAGGTACCTATCAGACCTTAGGTTTTAGGTAATGTAATATAGGTCAAAATAAAAAAATATACTTTATTGCACAGAAAAAAAAAACAAATACACTAACAATACTCAAAGAGGAGAAGGCAAGAGGCGGCCTTATTGCTCTATGCGATTTCTTCTAGGCAACTATTAGGTCTTATAACCGAAAACTACTAATCCCTACTTAATATTATAAATGCGAAAGTAACTCTGTCTGTTTCTCTGTTACGCAGATAGAATAGACCTTGGAGACGGACATAGGCTACTTTTTATCGCGGGAAAACAACTGATTCCCACGGGAAAGACTAAGCGTGGGCGGAGTCGTGAGGCGGAAACTTGATGAAACTTGGTATCTACGAGCAATCTGACCTTGGGGTTTGAATTTTGATAGAATAGACCTTGGAGATGGATATAGGCTACTTTTTACCGCGGGAAGACCCCTCACTCTCACGGGAAAAAGGTCAGCGCGAGTAGAAAGTTTTGATAAAACCTGTTACAGAGATATAATAGACCCTAGGGATATATATAGGCTACATTTTACGGGAAAATACTTTTATCCCACGGGAAAAATAGTAGTACAGGTGAAAAGTTTTGATGAAGATTGGTACAGATATAAAATAGACCTTGGAGTAGAATATAGATTATCCCTTACCGCGGGAAAATACCTTATTCCCACGGGAAAATGGGAGGTCGGGCAGAAAGTTTTAGTGAAACTTGGTAGAGATATAAAATATTTTAGGGGGGATAAAGGCTATTATACCGTAGGAAAATATCTCATTCCCACGGGAAATATAGTAGCGCGGCGGGAATTTTTGATGATACTTGGTACAGATATAGAATAGATCTTGGGGATGGATTAAGTCTACCTCATACTAGTAGCGCGCGCGGCTACTTTTTCAGGCTAGAAATCATCTCATTCCTACGGGAAAAGTCAAAATCCAACGCGGGCGAAGCCACGGGCGGGCAGCTAGTAGGTACATAAAAAGGTAATCAATCACTACTTATACTTACGTCAAAATGATCTTCACAACAATAAACTGTGCTTCGATTTCTAACAGGATCTAATCTCTTCATAGCTTGTACCATTTCCTTCGTATTTTGACATCCATTGGAACGACAAAAAATAACTTTTCCGGCGCATTGATGGTTGTATTTGTACATTTTGGCACAACACATGATTTTCTGGTATTTGGATTGGTAATTTTTTTTTTAATTCAGAAACCCAAGCACAAAATACCTAATAACGCAAAGCAGCCGTACGGAAGAGCGGGAACGGACTAAGCGAGCGTTGCATTATGACGTCACGCGCATTGATTGCGGAATTTCGTCGCGCGCTCACTTTAAAATTCTCTATCTTGGAAACTAATTGACGTATCGAAATAATTCTTTCACTAGTATTTTTTATTTTGAACGGAGAATTTAGAAAGCTAACATTCAAAAATAGTGAACATTCTTTATTGTCTAAATCCGCATTACCAACACATAGGATATTTCAGGGCATTCCTAATCCTATGCCCCTTGACGGAAGTAAAGCTCTGCGTAGATCTTGCCATCACAAGTCACTACTAAATGGGAGAAAAAAATAGAAAGAACTTCCCCGTCATTATGGAGTTTGGAATAACCCCCTTTTCATCGACCTCGCAGAGTATGTATGTATATTTCTGAAGTTAGTCACTACAACACCCACGGCCACCTTCTCAATTTAATTTCATATAATCTTCAAACTTTAAACGGGGAACTATTAGGTTCGTGTAATGAACTCTACAGTGATCGTATGCTGAGGAGGCACAAAGTTGGATTCTTCCCGCGATCAACAAAATTTTTCTGGTTAAAAGTAGTGCTGATTAAAGCCTAAACTATTTCACATTGAAAACTACTCGCGTTACGTCACTATGGTTTGTTTCATATTAATCCGGACAAAAGGTCATTGACGCCTGCATACAATGCGCACATTTTTTCAAAAGACACGATAATTCTATAGGAAATTATCGCAAAATACGTAATTTGGCATACCGTAGTAGAAGGCGGGGTGAGCGTGTGACCCTGCCAGACATTTTGGCGTTACATTATTTTTAATAACTTTCAAAAAAAAAGAAAGAGGTCAATGAACATTTGTCCGTATTTATATGAAACAGACCATTGGGCTGAAGCTGCAACAAGATGTCGTCAGATGGCGCCGTGTTCGTCGAAGTCATCATCATCATAAGTCATAATCATAACACTGTACTTACGTTAGCGCCTCTAGAGCTGGGGAACAAAGCGCTGGCGAGCCGCAACAAGCTGAAGATGTTGCTGCCGCCGCCAGAAGGCACCGTGTTTATCGTGTCGAAGTTATCATCATCACCATCATCATCATCATCATCACCATCATCATCATAGCACTGTACTCACATTAGCGCCACTAGAGCTAGGGAACAACGCGCTAGCGAGCCGCAACAAGCTGAAGATGTTGCTGCCGCCGCCAGAGGGCGCCGTGTTCATCGTGTCGAAGTCATCATCATCATCGTCATCGTCGTCGTCGGCCACCGGCGTCGCGAACTGCGGCTTCGCTGTGGTTGGCTGGACTCGTGACTCGCCTTCGTTCTGTAAACGTTATATCGGACTGTATTAGTTAATGTACTCTACCTACACAAGTAATTACATATTAACACGTTAAGTGCGAAACAGGGCTTGAAACACCTTGTCCGTGTCTCGTCTTTATAGCGGTAAGAAAAAACTTAAACTTCTTTGTCGTGCGAGAGGCATAACTTCTAGCTTATTCAGAGTAAGATAGAGATAACTATATATTTGAGATGTGCTATTGATTCCTAGTTCGATGGTACACCAACCTTAATACCGGGTTTGTTAGACCTCGTGCCGCACTGAACAAATATAATTCCAACACAGTGCGGAACGAGGTTGCGAACACCTCGTACCCCTTCGCACCTCGTACCGCACCCTACGCTAGCTTCACGCGGTTAGTGTTGTGCAACGCATTCGAGGCTCGCCCGCGTTGAAGTAAGACCGCTACCGATTATGTCGAAACGTTGTCGAAAAATGTTAACTATGGAGGAAGATGAAGAAAAACCGGGTGGAGAATCTGAGTCAAAATCAGAATATAAGAAGAGGAGTTGTGTAGGGTGTTACGAAAAACTCCGCACTTTCTTAACGAGTCGTGAAGCCGAAAAAAAAGTTTAGAAAATTCTCACAGAATGCACTGGTTGCAAAAAATATTATTGTTTGACATGTTTTAATGAAAAACACTAGAAGTGTTTCTAGTAATCAATAAGTTTGTTGAATAAATACAATTAAATAAAATCGATATTTATTTTCCCATCACTAAATAATATGAAAACCTGCCATTCTTCAGTGCGATACAAGGTATATTAGGCCCCACATTTTATTTTACCTATAGAAACTAAACTAACTAATCTAACCACGGGCGGCGGCAGATTTAGGTTAATAATTTCACTGTAATACTAATTACGACAAAAGACGTCCACTTCATCTTATTTGGCGCCAAAAAAAAAGGATTTTGGTTTCCTACGGGCGGTGGGGTTTAATATGCCTCGTGCCGCCACAATCTCTGGTATAGGACAAGGTTTAAAACGACCCGTAACGCAGTAACGGAATGTACAGACAAATCTGTGCCGCTGGGAACGTGTAGTAATGTGATGTAACTACATTATAAAAAATAGAGTCAATCATTTGTTACAAACAAATGTTTTTAGGGGTTCTCGGTTTAGAAGGCAACCCTACCAGCTTCTTAAATAACGTACAAATAACATAATGTATAAGGCAGTAGAGTTTACTTATTTAATTAAAAACAACTGCGATCCTCCATCCGTCTCCAAGCTTAGGAATGACAGCACCACTGGCATCCTTTTTTTTCTCAAGTCCAGCTGTAGACTGCTGTTACTTATCGTTGCTGTTAAACCAAATTTCAGCTCCGTCAATCTTCAGCTGTCTTCGTATGTAACTTAATCATATAATAAAAGGGATAATCTCCTACAGAATGGTGTCACATCAATAAATAAAATAAATAAATAAATATGTGGGGACATCCCACACACGGCCACCTGACCCCAAACTAGATAGAGCCTGTACTATGGGTGTCAGACAGCTGATATACATACATATATAAATATACAACATCCAGACACAAGGCAAACACAAGTGCTCATCACACGAATGTTTGCCCTGGGCGGGATTCGAACCCCCTGTGCTTTGTAGGCAGACGTTCTACCAACTAGGCTATGGGGCTGTCATGATAACATTAAATTGAGTGAGGCCTCTACACTTTGGTTTCGGCCCCACGCATGCCTTCTAAGGGCCTGGCCACAGCTTCGCGCGTCGGCTGCGGCGGCGGCGCCGGCGGCGGCGGCGACCAGCGGAATGTTGCCAGTGACACATAGTCAAAATTACCATGAGAGAACTAAAAAAAATTTTCATTTCTAAAACCCGCTAGAAAAATGTACCACCGAAATCAAGAAACTGTTTTAAAGGCGTGAAATTACCCAACTTTTACAAAAAACGTTCAATATTCATGCAAAAAGTAACGTTTATCTTATTTTACTTAGAAAACGACTTTAACACTGTAATGTAGCACAAATAAGATTAAAAATACGTAAAAGTAACGTTTTAAGTCATGTGACGCAAAGTGCTCCAAAATATCGTAAAATGTTACAATACTAACGTTCTGGCAAGTTTTGCGCCGCAAGTCGCCGCCGCCGCCGCCGCCGCCGCCGCCGACGCGCGAAGCTGTGGCCAGGGGGTAATGGTCTGGAGCACACTTGCCCCGAGACAAAGGAGAGTCATACATAATACTAAAATACTGATTCAATAAAATCATGTCAGCTAAAAGACATCGCAGGACCAATCGACGTGAAGTTTTATGGTAGCTTTTTTGTCCAGCAGTGGATGTCTTCCTAGGTTTAATGCTGTATGCATCAACTTCTATGCTAACGATTTAAATCATTATCATTACAGACTATGAAACAAAAACATAACCACATTATGTATTAGGTAAATCTACATTTCCTCTATTTACACGACTGCGCGGAGCAAAAAAGGATGGTTACGTTTTTTAGGAACATTAACGTGTTGTCTTAAATATTCTAGCGTGAACAAAATTCCTATTTTTTAACCGACTTCAAAAAAGGAGAAGGTTCTCAATTCGAAGCGTATGTTTTTTTTTTGTGTGTTTGTTATAAGATACTAGCTGTCCGCCCACGGCTACGCCCGCGTTGTTTTTTTTTATTTGTTTTTTTTTTTGGGGATGAAAAATAGATGTTGGCCGATTCTCAGACCTACTGAATACGCTCACAAAATTTCATGAGAATCGGTCTAGCCGTTTCGGAGGAGTATGGAATCGAACACTGTGACACGAGAATTTTATATATAAGAAGATATTTATGTCATTTGTTGTCAAATGATATGTTAGTACAGTTAATTTATCTCAGGAGTGCATGCGAGCCTTACTTGTAGTTGTGTGCGTATAGACAGGCGCTCTTGTGTGCGTGAGCGCTACGCACACAAACACAATGTGTACACACAAGACATACACAAGTATGGCCCACCTGCACTCGTGAGATAAAACATCTGTAACTGGTTATTTCTAGGCCTTATGTGCGTGATCGGCCAAATAAATAAAATATGTTTTTCCATCAGTTTTCCTGTTGACTAATGGTATGAAAGTATTCATATGGTAATTAAGTAATACATTACTTTTGTTGTCAAGGATATCTTTTAATTATTTAAATTATCTTATTGATATAAGAAGTAGGTATGAGGGTTTCAAATCGACATTACTTACTCTAATCGTTTGGGTATTACTAAATCTAATAATAAATAAGTAAAATGATAAGTAATTAATATTTTTTCCTTTTAGTACTTACATTATCCCCAGCTGTCATCGGCGTTCCATCTTCTCTGGCGATTCTGGTGTCAGAATTTGATGGCTCCTGAAAATGAAAGAACATAAATCAACTTTGGTATAATACACATAACCATTAAATATGTGAGTAGAGTACGTTTCATTAGTCGGTATTCTCGCTTTAGTTTAGGACACGATATGATTTAGTTAGTCGTCGTCGGTGGCCAAGTGGCTAGGCCCGTTGACTTCCATTCGGAAGTTCGCGGGTTCAAATCTCGGCAAGCACCAATGTGTTTTCGATTTTCGAATTCATATGTACGTTTATTCGACGTTCTTACGGTGAAGGAAAACATCGTGAGGAAACCTGCACATACCTGCGAAGAAATTCAAAGGTTGTATGTGAAGTTGACCAACCCGCACTGGGCCAGCAAGGTCGACTAAGGCCTATTCACCCTGGTATCAGGGTAGGCTCGAGCCCCTCGGTGGGGACATATATGAGCTGTTAACGATGATTTAGTAGGCATTAGGATTTAGTAGGTAGTAGGGTAGGAAGGATAATTCATCGTTTAGTCTTTCTGGGTTCCATAAAAAACTAAAAAATTCTTATATAGGTAAGCAAATAACTTATGCTTGACGTAAAGTACCTCTGAGATCTTGAATTATAAGACCGGTTATTTGTAGAGTTCAACGCGTTGTTTTCTTGATAAATGTCAACCATATCGTGTTTTCAAGTTACGAAGGGATCTTATCTAACAGATGTCTTATTCGCATAATGCCAATTTAATAAAAAAATATCGATTCACTCAGTGTACGATAATCATACAATAAGTAAGAGTTTCACATGTTTTATACTTTATTATTATTTATTTATTTATTTATAATTTTAATTATCAATGGTGGGTGATGTATGTGGAAATGCGGGATTTCCCCGCGGTAAAAGGTAGCCTATGTGTTATTCTGATGGATGAGCTATATTCTTGTGAAGTTTCATTAAAATCCATTTAGTAGTTTCTGCGTGAATGTGTTAACAAACATCCATACATCCATCTAGCTATCCATCCAGATGTAGGGTTTGTAATATAGTAAAATTAAAACCTTCACGAAAACTCGTTGATGTGTGTCATTGAAAGTGTAAACGCATCCCAACATTAGAACCGAAGAAATCACTCCGCCGTAAAGGGGTCATCAGTCCTCATAAACCAACACTATTATTATATGAAACGCGATATTATACTACTACAGTTTTAGCATACTTTACGCTGTGTCGTAACAACTGGACACCTAATTGGAAAAGCTAGTTCCACGGACTGGTTGAAAATGAGTGTACTAGGGTAAGTCAACGTTATATTACGTGTCTAGTACTTAAACTGGTAAAGTAACTTACTTATCACTTAACCTGATAAAATTGAAAAGATTTTTTGCAATTATTGACCGTAAACAATGTTTGTTTTTTTTTTTTTTGTTTTTGTTTTTTTTTTTTTTTTGAATTGACCTATGCTTGTGTCGAAAAGGTACGACAAATCAAGCTTCACCTGTTGTTGTTGTTCTACTATCTACTCAATTGAGGCCTTATTACTTGCGTGTCTATAAAGATAAGGCCTAGAACATCGCATACTACATTTCATCGAAAATTAACATTTGGAATTAGGTACTTTTATGTTTTTAAATTTACATATGATTGTGTAGCTAGCTAGGGTAGACGTATCAATCAGGCTTTACCGGATTGAAAAGTATTCTTCATTGTAGTTACAAAATGTTTCAGTGCGAAATTATTTGGAGCAGTGTCTACTGTTAGGCAATTAGGTTAGGTGTTTGCCGGAGGATGTGTAGAAACACTGAAATCGAATATCGTTGGAAAAAAACTAACAGTATAATCTCCGTTTTAACAAAAAACTGTAGCAAAAAAAGTAAAATATGGTGCAAATATTTGAAGTAGGATTACAAAAACAAATAGAGGAATATCCAGCTTCTAAAATCTAAATAGATATTTTACGAGTAAAAATAATTTATTTTACAACCCGTATTGTGAGGGTTGGTTGACTTTACGTACCGCATAGGTACTTCTATTATAATTATATTTATTTTATGTTTCAGTAAAAATCAATAATTGAAAAAAAGAAAATTGGCCCATAGAACTGATGATTCTCAAATACCTCTCAACTATAGATCTTTGAGGGTATTAATGATAAATAAATAAAAAATAATTATATATTTTTAGTTCCATTTGTTTTTCAATGCAATTTCTCATAGTCAATTAATTGGTTTTATGAATCATTAACTGCATAATAATGTTGTGTTGCATGCTTGTTTTTGCAATAACTGATATTGTTAATTTTCAATGTCGGTGTAGATAGTTTTGTGGCGGGAAGTTTTGACATTTCCTTTTACAAATCTGTATCCTATTCGATACTTTTACATAGTTGTTTAATTGAGTAATCGAACAGAGTGGATTGTTTATCCGTGACATTGATTTATGAGTAGAACTCATAAATATTGTAGAAAATATATCGAAAAATAAAGACTAGACTTAGTCGAGTCGTTTCGATATATTTTTTACCTAAGAATGTAAACATTCTTCAAAAGATTTTTTCAAATAAATCAATAATGTCAGTTGTTTTCCCAGTTATTGATTTAATTGAAATAATCTTTAGAAGAATGTTTACATGATTAGGATTAATTACTTTTGATTAATTTTTATTTCACTATTGGAGTTCTACTTATGTGTACATATTACAATTTACAATCAATAAATATATTTACGTTTATTTTGCTTAAGTATTTCGTGGTTTATTATATTACACAAGAGTATTCTATTATACACATTTTTGACACCGTGGAATGTCTGATAGTCAATATACAATAAAGATTTATTGAGTAGAGTGCAATACCTTAACCTTAAGGCCTTACAATCGTTTGCCTTTGAAGTACTGAGCCCAAATAGCTTATCATGCCTTAGGCACTTTAAGTTACCCAATGAAGACGACACAGTTATATGACTGGGCAAATAGAAAACTACAATAGGTCATTCAACTAGTCTTTATTAGCAAGGCTTGTGTGTAATTTTACGTATAGATATTCTGTCGATAGTAGAACGTATGCGACATATAAATCGGTTTTAATAAGCCCTTCAAGGTTATTGAAATGACCAACAGTAAGCGTAATATTGCGAATTCACACTAGGAAGTTTCTGGGTGTCCTTTTTTAAATTGTTTACAAAGCTGCACTATTTTTAAGTAAAATAATTTTATAAAATGTCCGCGAATGTTTTTATCGATACAGGATATCATAACCTAATACAATAAAACGAAAAAAAAACATAATTTTCGTTAAATGTTTAATAACTTCATATTTTTTGTTGCCATATTCCTATCGCGCTAACGATATAAAAAGAAAATCAAACTTCACTAGGTAAACTAAACTAATCAAAAATAACCATTTATTTTGTTCTCTATTTTCTCTATCTACTTATCTAAAAATGCAAAAAAAAACATAACACAACACTAAAAGCAAAATAAAATAAAATTACTCACCAAGTCCCTAGGCTTATCCCCGCCGTAGTTGGCCAACCAAGCTTGGATGTCATCTTCCTGGTCGATATGATTGCCTGGTAGCCTCTCCCCGGCTGGTATGCAGAACGCATCACCCAGAAGAGCCAGCACCAGCGTCACATAGAACCCACGACTACACGCCATCGCGCTACACTGAGGAATAACCAACAACCATCGAGTATCGCTCACGAAACCGCGCCCGGTCGCTTTAACCAAACCAGTAATGTAACGATAATTGCCAACGCACATTTAATTGTCGAAATTTAACAATTTGGGAATTATTTGCTCATTAAAATTCTTTTGGAAATAGTCATTGTACGATTTCTCTGTTTTCAAAGGAATAAATAATAATAATATTAATAATAATAATAATAATAATGCATGTATTGCTTTACATATGCCATTCATGCATAGCCGAGTATGACACTTAGATCTCATTTTGGTTAGCGAAGGTTGCACCGCGCGTGATTCAGGTCAAGGGTAGTGGATTACATTCCCGGTTAGGGACGATGACTTTTTGGAAAATAAAATGTAGGTGAACAAAGCAAACATTTAAGATATCATTAAAAAAGATTTATATTTAAATCATCTTCAGCAAATGATTATAGTTGTGAGTGAAGTGAAATCGATCAACTTGAAACTTAAATTGCTGATTTAAATTCCACTCGTTACGTTCTTTTAAATAATTCCATTAAATTATTTTTGACTCCAGAATATCATAAGCGCATAATTTTATCACGTTTTATTGTGATTTTAATTAATTTTGAATGTTGTTTATTTGTTTTTTATTTATTTGTTTACCTGTAAAGTTAGGTGTGACTAGACGTGTTTAGAACTACAAGTTGATTGGTCGCACGCGCAGGCAGGGATGTCTTATAACTTCGGTATTTTCCTGCCGATTGTACAGAGTGTTCCGAAATTTTAGACAGTATTAAGTATATTTCTCGGCCGCAAAATAAGTATTTGACTAAACAATTGTATGCCGACTCATAGTTGTAAACAAGCTGTTAATAACTACGAGGCGGACGCAGTTAAGTCATATAATTATATGATTAAATTCGTCGTTTAGTAAAATAGCTGTTGAAACGGCGTGAGAGGTATAGGTATTAACCGCTTGCTTACAACTATGAATCGGCATACAATTGTTTAACTAGACAAATAGTTATTGGACGGGTGCAACCGGGCTGAGATACATTTAAACGAACTATTAAAATAGTCGAAACTTGAAAACGAATACCTTGCACTGGAAAAGACATCAACGCGCGTGTTGGTTTTTTTATAACTTGTTATAATTAATAATAATATTTAAAAACTATAGTAAACTTTTTTATCTGAATATAAAGTACCAATTACGAGTAGGTATATTATTATAGTATTGGAATTTATTAGCATTATGTATATATTGTTATTAAAGGGTATAATGATGTTGTTGCTCAATATTAAAAATTATAACAAAAATATACTACCATAATTATTTATAGATTCTTTATTGTACCTACACACACAAATATAACAAAGCAGTACATTTAACTGGTAGTTTACAAGGGCGAGCTTATCTCTAAGTAGAGATCTCTTCCAGCCAACCCGTAACAAGTGTGAGAAAACTATTACAAAATTGCAGGAACAAGGCAAATTATTCTACATCATGAAACCGTATCGAAGTAGGTAAGAATATAAAATTACTCGCTTTCCGCCCCTCGGCTCCGCCCGCGCTAAAATTGTGGGAATGAAAGATTTTCCCGCTGTAAAAGGTGGCTTATCGTGTCTATATTATATTATTGTAAAATTTCATTCATAAAAAATATTATTTATTAAAGCCTCTGACTATCAATACTTATTTTAATGGTATACAGTTGGCTTCTTAAATAAAAGCAAAGTTTTCATGCTAGGTAGCTCTGTGCTATGAAAGTCAGTGACACGGTGCAAAGACATGATGGGTATATTTTAAACATTTGCCAATTTATTGGTTAAACGTTCTGTTACAAGGTAAATTACATTACATTAAAATCAATTCAGTAGTTTTTGTGTGAAAGAGTAACAAACATACATCCATCCATCCTCACAAACTTTCGCGTTTAGAAAATTAGTAGGATAAGAGTGCTATTAAATCCGTAAATTGTGCTTATAATTTAGACAAGAAAAACGAAAATATAGATAGGTTATTGAAAACCTTAATACGCCAATTTTTTTTTATATATTAGTACCCTATCCAAAGAATGCCTGGAAGAGATTTTTAAATTAGCAATAAGGAAGACTTTTAAATGTTACTTTTTTATAGTGTCTGTCTATTAATGGAGAGCCGTTGGATGAGTATAAAATGATATTTTAACATAATTATTTTAACATAATGAATTTGAATGGAAACGCGTTGATGTCTTTCGTATGGAAATTATTGGAAATACATTGCACAAAGCAAATCACATCAACGAGACTTCTCGCCATCTTGCAGATCCTTGAAAAGCTTTAAAATAATAAAATAATGATTATATAAGAATAATAAAATAATAATAAAATTTTAGGTGTATTTAAAACTTTGGAAAAATAATGGCGATATGTTTAATATACCATTCTTCTGTGATAATATAATAAAGGGGATCTGATTGTTAGTTTGTTTGCATTGAATAGGCTTCGACGCTAATCGTTTTTAATGAAACTTGGTACAGAGATAGGTACCTTGGGGAAGGACACGGCTACCTTTTACTATGGGAAAAGAGAGCGCAGTCGGAGTCTCAGGGCGAAAAGCTAGTGTATAAAAAGAAAGTAGGTACTTATTGTTGTTGAATCGGAGCAGCCTGTACTGTGTCGCGAAGGTCCTCGTTGCGCGTGCGCCGCCGCCGCCGGTTGCCAAACCGCGTGCGTCCCGGTCACACGCCGTAACAACGCACTAGCCGTTTCCTTCCTACACTACAACCGGTAACTGTATGCAATTTCGATAATAAACTTACATACATTTTTTTACATCATGCTTTATATTCAAAAACAGTGTCACTAACATAGGAAGCTTTATAAAAAAAAAACCTAAGCTTGTATCAAAAAGGTACGACCGATCAAGCTTCACCGGACTTGCGGAAAAGCGGAATGCTCTACAGTGTAAATCATATTAGTACATGACTATAGTACTCTGGTGTAGTGTAGAGTCTACACTACACCAGAGTAGTCATGTACCAACGCAACGGTACTAGAGGTTGATACTGAAAAACATCATGAAGGATAGGTAGGAAGCTTCCGTCTCTAATTACTAGTTTTGATTTTCATTCTGGCCGCGCCCCTGCCGGCGGGTACGGGCATTGTTACCTTGTATGCCACCTCAATCTCATCACATTTACCATTTCTTTTTCGTCTTACCTCCGTAGGAAAGAAAAAGACGTACCATATTTTCATAAATTCGAATATTCAATTTTGGAATTCATGCGTCATTTCGTCCATTTTTATATTCACTCACGGCTACATCCGCGTTAACAGGTTTTCCTGTGGAAAAGAAGTATTTTCCCGCGGTAAAAAGTAGTCTATGTATTATTCTGATTTATAAAATATATTATTGTAAAGTTTCAGAGCGTCGGTGACCAAGTGAGTAGGGCCGTTGACTTCCATTTAGAAGTTCGCAGGTTCGAGCCTCGGCACGTACGAGTACCAATGTGTTTTCGATTTTCGAATTCATATGTAGGTACTTTTATTCGACGCGAGTTTTATTCGAAGTGAATTAAAACATCATGAGGAAACCTGCACACACCTGCGTAGTAATACTAGGGTTGTTTGTGAAGTTGACCAACCCGCATTTGGCCAGCGTGGTCGACTAAGGCCTATTCACCTTGATGGCAGGCAGGGTAGGCTCGATCCCCATATATGGGGTATGTGAGCTGTCAATGTAAAGTTTCATCAAAATTTATTCAGTCCTTTTTGCGTAAAAGAGTCGCAAGCATACATCCATACTATGCGTGCCAAATAAGAATAGGATCGCGTTTGCAGCTAACGTCACGAGACAAATGTCACCAAATGTCTTTGTACAGTCTGCAAGAAAATGTAATAATTTTTATATATAATAATTAATTTAAATAAATTAATTCTTATAGATAACGCAACAATAAGCAAAATAGTAATATTATTACTACACCGACAGACGCGTCCGTGTTGCTAGATTATGTGAATTTTCGTGATTTTTATGCATACCTGCATACCTAAATTATTAATTAACATAATCAAAATAATCATATTAGAATCATATTAGTAATTTAAGTGGGGCCAACTCTCTTCGAGGTAACCTAAATCACAAAAATCCACATAATCTGGCAACACAGACGCGTCTATCGGTGCGACCAGTAATAATATTACTATTTTGCTGTTTGTTGTGCTTGTGTTATATCTCTATCATTTAATTCAAATTAATTATTATATATTCATATCATTAGATTTTTTTGTAGACCGTACTTTTCTGTCGTATTTTGACATCTGTCTCGTGACGTTAGCTGCAAACGCGATCCTATTCTTATTTGGCACGCATAGTACTCACTAATATTAGTAGGATATTTGTGAGAAATTACGCTAGTGCAATCAGTTGAATGGAATAAAATAAAATCCACATAATTTTAATAACAAAATGCATTTATTATTTAGTTGGTAAATAAAGTTTACATTAATTATATTTCGTCGCTTCATTCTTTGATATAATTAAAACAACAATGTAGTACTTTTATTCTACTGGCAACTTCGCACTTTATTTTAAAAAAAAAACTCTGATTTGACTTGAAGTTTGTGGCTGTGGCGCCCTCCTGTTTACTGCGGAGCCCGCCTCAAACCGAGCCATCGTCATTCTTTTATTGTGCGCGGCAACGATCGCATGCTCTTTCCGCAAAATATTAAACACTTTTGTTAATTTCTTGTGAAATTGTTGATAAAATGTCGAGAAGAGGCTCCTCTGAACAAGGGCCACCAAGGAAAAGACGTCGCGTTATAATTTATTCGGATTCCGATGATTCAGATCGATCGGGTAAGTTAATTTCTTTATTTTTTGTGAAGTGATATTTTTTCTCTCTTCTGCCTTCAATGTTAACTTATTATTACAAACATTTTTATTATAAAATGTTTTGTGCCTGGGGGTTGACCGTGAGTCAACACGATGGTATTAATTTACTACCGGGGGGTTGTCCGAGAGACAACACGATGGTATTTATCAACCAGGGGTTTGACCGTGAGTCAACACGATGGTGTTAAATATTAATCAATAGGTACTCTTAGCAACCGTTATAAATTTTATTTTCGAAATAAAAAATAAATAAATAAAATAAAAATACCTACATCCAAAAAAAAAAAAAAATTTACTTAATTTATAAGCGCCTGCAAACATAGATTAAAATATGAAATATATTTTTAGATCACGAACAACGCCATAATACTGAGGACAACGCAGATGGCAATAGTCAACATACTCCACCGCCGGAAAATAATAACCACGACGACGATTCTGCTAACGCAGAGAATCAAGCTCCGGATTCTACACCACAACAAAACGAATCGTTGGTCGAGGAACCGCTGGCGCAACTGGATGCTGAACTTTTGGCTGCATTAGGTGATCCGATGGATGACGCACCCACATATGGGGAAAAGATTCAGCAAGATCTGGCCCAACGTTGGATGTCTGTGCTTTGCAAGGGTATTCCTAAAGAAAAGAAAGAAACCCTCCTCAAGGAATACACATTACCCGAGAATTGTAAGTTGCTACGGGCTCCCACTTTAAACGCTGAAATTTCAGCAGCAATTTCAGACATAGCTAGAGCTCGTGACAAAAAACTTGAAAGCAATCAAAACCAACTAGGATTAGGAATTTCTGCTGTCGGTAAAGGCTTGACCTTATTGCTTACAAACGACGATAAACATAAAAAAGTCCAAGGTATAAAAGCTATAGCAGACGGGTGCAGGATTTTAACTGACCTTCATTATAACGAAACACAAGCGAGAGTCAAGATTATAACTCCCGGATTAGACAAAGCATTTTTACATGTAATTCAAGATATGAAGAGGGACGAAACTCTTTTCGGTGATAAACTCTCCGACAAAATAAAAGCGTCAAAAACCATTGAAAGACAAGGTCTTCAAATTAAAAAAGCTCCTGTCCCACCAAAAAGTACCTCATCCGGGACCTCACAACCACAACCATCTACCTCTCGCTCGCGTACTCAGGGAAACTGGACGAGTGCCTCCCGCTATCAGTCTCCGAACAGGGGGGGGCGAGGGGCAGCGTACAGGTACGGGACAGCGTCCCGCAAGCCGGCATCAGCCACGCCGACGACCACCAAGTCTGCCTCGACGACCGGCAACAAGCCGCGTGCGCCAACTCGTCAGTAAATCAGGTACTCGTACATGCCGGCAGGTTGCAGGCATTTTATGAATGTTGGACTCTAATTACAAAAAATCCCATAGTGTTGGATTGGATTCGAGTAGGATTTTCGATCCCTTTTCACAAAAATGTTCAACAACACTCTGTACCTATCAATTCTTTTTCACATCGTGAGTTACAGGATATGAAACTAGCAATACATAATTTGTTAGTCTTAGGAGCGATAGAGGAATGCGAACCTTTACCTGATCAATTTATTTCAAAAATATTTTTGGCTCCTAAATCAAACGGCGGTAATAGATTTATTTTAAATCTAAAGCCACTTAATAAATTTGTTATTAAGTCCCATTTTAAGATGGAGGACTATAGGACCGCCATGAAGCTAATTCCAAAAAATGGGTTCATGGCTTCAATCGATTTAAAAGAATCTTACTTACTGGTACCTATCAAAACTTCAGATCGCAGATACCTAAGATTTTCATTTAATGCAGATAATTCAACTGAAGGCATTCTGTATGAATTTAAAGCTATGCCATATGGTTTATCTATCGCTCCTAGGACTTTTACGAAACTTATGAAAGAGGTAGTGTCATATCTACGACAACAAGGATTTATAAATGTCGTTTATTTAGACGACATATTATGTATCGGACAAGATTATAAGGAATGTCAACGAAATGTTGCTGAAACGTTACGCTTGTTAGAATGCTTGGGTTTTGTTGTCAATTATAACAAAAGTTCAATCACACCGCAACAATGTTGCAGATACTTAGGTTTCATTTTTAATTCCACGGAGATGACATTATCTCTTCCTGAAGATAAACGCGTTAGCATAGCAAACTCGGTACAATTATTCAAATCATTAAATACTTGTAAAATTAGAGATTTAGCTAAATTTCTTGGCACTCTAACAGCTGCTTGTCCCGCTGTCCGATACGGCTGGATGTATACAAAACGTTTAGAAAGGTTGAAGTTCCTGGCATTACAAGAACATTCATTTTACGACGCTAAGATGGTTATGCCACCCGAAATTCAATCAGATTTAGACTGGTGGATAAACACTATAAAATTTACTCGCAATCCAATCGGAGAATTAAGCTTCGATTGCGAAATCTTTACTGACGCCAGCCGTACCGGTTGGGGTGCGTTCTGCGATGGTACACGTGTACACGGGGCATGGAAGGAAGCTGAAACGAAATTTCACATTAATTACTTAGAGTTGCTTGCAGTCTTTTTGGGCTTAAAAAGCCTTGCTAAACATAAACACGGGTGCGCTATTTTGTTGCGTGTAGACAATACAACCGCTGTAAGTTATATAAATAGAATGGGCGGAATTCAATTCCCCCATTTGAACAATGTCACTAGAGACATATGGCAATGGTGCGAGAAACGAGGTATTTGGCTTTTCGCTTCATATATTCGTTCAAAAGACAATACAGAAGCGGATGAAGAATCGAGGAGAAAGAACCCAGATACCGAATGGAGTTTGACAAAGAGAGGTTTTCAAAAAATTACTTGCGAATATGGTCAACCTGACATTGATCTCTTCGCTTCTCGCACCAATGCTAAATGTGATAATTACGTTTCATGGAAAGCTGATCCCGACGCCTTAACAGTAGACGCTTTTACGCTTTGTTGGTCACCTTGGTTTTTCTATGCTTTCCCACCTGTTCCTTTAATTTTAAGGTGTTTACGAAAGATAGTTACCGAAAAAGCAGAAGGAATATTTATATTTCCCTACTGGCCGTCGCAGCCTTGGTTTCCGTTGTTAAATCGTTTAATTATTTCAAAAATAATATTTCTTGATTCTCAGGCTGATGTTACCTTTCGTTTTTATAGATGCCAACAACCAATTACCCTGGCTGCGGCAACGCTCTCCGGCTCGCATTCACGAGACGCGGGACCCCACAAGCTGCTTTAGATCTCATGATTGGATCTCTAGCAAAGAATACCTTGTCACAATACAATGTAACATATAAGTTATGGTGGAAGTTTTGCTCTAATAGCTTTCTTAATCCCTTCGAAGTTTCAGTCGCTCACGTGTTATCGTTCCTAACGGATAGATTTAATTCTGGAGATTCTTATGGTTCTTTGAACTCCCACAGGTCTGCACTTTCCTTACTCTTAGGGAGTGATACTTGCGTTAACGATCAAGTCAAAAGACTTCTTAAAGGCGTATTTAAATTAAGACCTACCGCTCCAAAATATTGTACAACCTGGGACCCTCAGATTGTACTCGATTACATATCTGAATGGTACCCTCACCAAGATCTTTCATTAGAAATGATAACGAAGAAAACGGTGGTTCTATTAGCCTTATGTACCGCTCACAGAGTGCAGACCTTCTCATTAATAAAACTTAATAATATAAAAATTGACTCGACTGGTATTAAAATTGCTATTACGGACATCATCAAAACTTCTGCTCCAGGTAGAGATCAACCTATCTTATTTCTACCTTACTTTAATGAAAATCAAAGCATTTGTCCGGCTACGGCCATTAAGGATTATATAGAAAAGACCAAACAAATTAGAAGAGAATCACAAAACCTTTTGCTAACTTTCAAACGTCCTCATAAGTCGGCTACTGCCCAATCAATAAGCCGATGGATTAAACAGGTGCTCGGTGCGGCGGGCGTGGACGTGTCGGTGTTCGGCGCGCACAGCACGCGCCACGCCGCCACGTCCGCCGCACGCGCCGCCGGCGTCTCCCTCGACGTCATCAGGAAGACTGCCGGGTGGACTCGCGTATCGCAAACTTTCGCAAAGTTTTACCATCGTCAGCTGATTAACGAGGGTAACTTTGCGAAATCAGTCTGTTTAAATATCGATGATGATGAATGATTAAGTTTATGGTCATGTATCCAAAATTAATAAATAAAATCTAAATTCTATTCAACGTAGTTTATTTCCAAAACAAATCTACCTACATAAAAATAAAAACACAAAACTTTCAACAGTAACTCTAAACATCTACATTGTTGTTTTAATTATATCAAAGAATGAAGCGACGAAATATAATATAAGATCAAACGAGCTTCGCAAGCGAAGTTCGATCGATATTATATGAGTACGCTTCATTCGAAGATATAATTACCCACCTCACCCACCCAATAAGAAAGTTTTGTAAGTATCTCTAAAGAATGACGATGGCTCGGTTTGAGGCGGGCTCCGCAGTAAACAGGAGGGCGCCACAGCCACAAACTTCAAGTCAAATCAGAGTTTTTTTTTTAAAATAAAGTGCGAAGTTGCCAGTAGAATAAAAGTACTACATTGTTGTTTTAATTATATCTTCGAATGAAGCGTACTCATATAATATCGATCGAACTTCGCTTGCGAAGCTCGTTTGATCTTATATTACAAACGAAATTAACTAAACATGAAATAAACATGTTATCTAAAATGGATAACAAAATTTAGATTATGACTTGATAAGAGTAGACTAATCATGATAGCGATATATTATAACTGTTTGATTGTATTATTTTGCAAATTAAGAAGATATTTTTGAAACATTGGCTCATAAAATTATTTACTCACGTTGAACGTGTGTCTAAACATTGAATGAAAATGAATGAGAATATATGAATTATAAATGTATGAGAATTTTCATACAAAATGTTTAGACGCTGCGTTCTTCTTTAGTTTTTTTATATAATGAAAATAATCAATTAAGAATAAACATAATAAAATTATTTACATTGGTATTCTTTGTACAATAATTTTATTTTCATATTAACCCAAGATTTATATTTTTGTTGACTAAAATTTTATTAATCTATATTAAAAATATTATAATTAAATTAAAAACCTACAGTTAAACCTCGTAAATTATCGTCGATGGCGTAGTGGGTCGTTACTCCATCCCAGAGGCGTGCGTCGGTTCAATCCACGCTTAGTACCGATTTTCAAATTAATATTTACGTTTATTTGACGTGAGGGATTACATCAAGTCAAGGATGTTATAAGTACTGTAAAATCCTTGCATCAAGTAAAGTACCATGTTTTTGTATGACGGACGACACCTGAACACATTTGCGATTTGTGAACTTTGTCGGCTATCGAGATTGATAAGGCCTGTTTACCCTAATTCAGTCAAGGTAGTCTCGAATATTAAATTAAGGGCGTATAGGAGCGACTATAACAAGTTAATCTATTTTAGTAGCGAAGTTTACTCGTTTGCCAAGCGCAATACTGTAAAAAATACATGATTGTAACTGAGGTATATTCTTGAAATCTTGAAAGGTAATAATGATTGAAGAATAGTAGGTACATTACAATTACTAGCGTATATCAAGCGTGACACGTACCTCTGTAATGCACCTAATAAGGAAAATTGACTTTATTAGCATTACAGTAGGATTCACAATCTTCAATACGAACTCTATCACGGTTTATTGAATCGCAGTGTAGCAATGACATTACGTCTTCTCTCTCACTTTAAATTCGTGTTTTACAATAAATACAATGGACATCTTATTTATTTTTAATTGAGATTGTCTACTGCATCTTCCGAGACACTGTACGAGATAACATTAATCTGAAATTTTAGAAAAGATACGAGTATCATCTACTTTATTCAGGTTAAAACAACTCTCTGTTAATTAATAAAACAATAGCGTTTCTAAAACTGTATTCGTCCCCACCGAGGGGCTCGAGCCTACCCTGATATCAGGGTGAAAAAACCGTATTAAAGTTAGATTATTTTATATCACAACACTTTTGAACAATTTTTCTTATTTTGTATTGCTCTATTAATCCCGTAGATATTTATCAATAACCACAACTGTCTAATGAAAAAAAAAACATACGCATCGAATTGAGAACCACCTTCTTTTTGAAGTCGCTTAAAAAGGCATCTAATTTAAAGATACATTGAGAAGCTTAATGCTCTGAAAAACTTGATTACAGGTAGTATCCAGTTCAACTAGAATCTATAACGTTCAGTCTCCTGCAAAGAAAACGAAGCGGTGACTACCCGCCGCTTACGATAGGGGGTCTGTTTTCTATGCAGGAGACCGTACACAGGAAGTCTTCAGTTTGTTGTACAAAAAATCGTAACGTTTGAATTAAATCTAAATTTAGTATACAAATATTTCTAGCTCTAATAATATTTTATATAGTAAATATTTGATATTTTTAACATAATACATACATACATAAATACACGCTCCGTCCCCTAACAGGTTGAGCGGGGAACATCATTATGTAAATTAAGATTACTTTAAATCCGTTCAAAAAACTAAAAGTCAAATGCTATATCTATAGTCAAATCATAAATCGATTCACGCGCACTGCAGACCAGAATCTCCAATCAATCCGTGCCAACAGAAGCGTCGACAGTGTTCGGAGACAGTTTGTCCAGCAGTGGGATGGCTACTCCCAGCAACTCCTCCCACGCCGCCAGTCTCTTACAGGGTGCGCAGTCGCACTCGCTGTCCACTGGTATATCCCCCTCTTCGAACCCTAGGTCTTCGCCGGAGAAGCCGTTGCGTTCCAGGTCTTCGTCAGACTGGTCCAGGTTCTCCCCCAGGTGTAGGTTTTGGTCGACGCTGTATGCCTTCACGAAGGGCCTGGGTTTGTTCGGAAGATTGTTGTTGTCGACGTCGAATTTTACCTGCGGGCAGAGAATAAAAATGTGAGTAAACGTGTTTATTTGATACACTTTCACCCCTAAGACTGCTTTTCCACCAGAGCTGTGCGAGGTAGCTAAGCGGTGTGCGAGGAAAAAACCGCCAATAGAATCACTTCATTTTCCTAGCCTAGTGATTCTATTGGTGGATTTTTTCCTCGCACACCGCTTAGCTACCTCGCACAGCTCTGCTGGAAAAGCAGCCTAAACCACCCTAAACTGAACATCAGAACGGTTTCGGATAAAATGTAGATCATTATGTCGATCAGATACGATTATGTCCGCGGGGACAACCAGACTCCTATTGTGTAAAATAATGCTACTTAAAAACAATAAAATATGCTAGTTTGTTGCTATTTCAACAGATGTCGTCTGTCGTCTACCAGCAGCGTATATCAACTATACTATCGGAGATTTGGTGGCACAATTAGTAGTGCGCCTGTACGGCCCGGATAGCCAAGGAGATGTGGGTTGAAGCTCAATGAATTTCATTTTTCGCTTCGAATAAAAGATACAATAAATGCTATTTATTATTATTAGGTATTGAAAAAGTAAAAAAATCTTGGTAAAGTGGAACGTCGTCGCCTAAAGATCCCGTAGAAACAAAACAGTAGCATGCATAAACATAAATTCATACATAATATGTAATGTAATGGGGGACGGACATCTCACATACGGCCATCTGACCCCAAACTAGGCAGAGCCTGTCCTATGGGTGTCAACCAGCTGATATAGATACATATATAAATATAAAACATCCAGACACAAGGCTGACACAATTGCTCATCACACGAATGTTTGCCCTGGGCGGGATTCGAACCCGCAACCCCGTGCTTCGAAGGCAGACGTACTACCAACTAGGCTACGGGGCCGTTAACATGTATAAATATTAAGTAGGTACTATGTATGTATGTATATAGCTCCAGTCCTTCATGGTCTAATGGTAAGGAGTAACCTAAACACCGGACCTTGACATTATGTGTCGATATCAATCCACAGAATGTACAAAATAATTAAACAGGTTCCTTTACCTATGTAAGTACGTATAACTACAACATCCTATAATAGTTTATTGCTACACTAAGGCACAGACAGAATACTAGGGCCTCTTTTCTTTTCTGTTGACAGCTTGACAGTAGATGCCCACTCTCAGTAGGTAGTGTTGCCAAATATTTGGCAAAATATTATATACAGCTAGCTTTCCGCCCCGCGCTAACACTTTTTACCGTGGGAATGCCCTCATTCTTCATTTTTCCGTGGTAAAAGGTAGCCTATGTGTTATTTTGATGTGCTTTATTATTGTAAAGTTTCATACATTCAATAGTTTTTACGTGAAAGATTATCAAACATCCATCCATCCATCCTCACAAACTTTCGCGTTTATAATATTAGTAGTAGGATAATGTACAGTAGCCAGCACATGCGGCTGGACATAATGACCTTGGGAGCGCCTTTATTCTGTAATAGTAGGAGCGAAAATCGTGGTGCGAATGTCCAGCCGCATGTGCTGCCTACTGTACATTAGTTATCTCGTGCAACCAAGGCAAGCAAATTATTTCTAATTAAGACAACTAATAAATCATTATTATTATTTATTTATTATTGTTAGCATGATTGCTTTTTGCTCGTATGGCTTTCGGAAGCTGTTCAAGTGATTTGGTGTCTGGATATTTGCCTGTGATTGCAAACATTACAATCACGCAATCTTAGAACAATGTACCTTTTTTAATGATGAGTTTGAATGCGAAACGTGCAGCGAACTTTTATTATAGTACAGTTACTGGGTTTATAATAACATTGTAGTAAGATATAAATCTTATTTTTAGCCTCGATGCAATTTAAAAGACATGACACGGCGTTATCAAGCAAACGGATCTTTTTGAGCTTTGCTAAATAAGGGCATTAAGATTGTTACAGTAAATAGCATAAGAAGACCTGTGGTTACATATAACTTGTGAGCAGGCAAGGGTCAATTAGATTGCGAATGGGAATTGCAATGAAGATTTGGACTCACTGCTGCTAAAAATACGTAACTAACTGCCTTAGCGCTACCAATTCATGAGACCTCAAACATCGATTTTACGCGTAGTTTGCACTAGTTTAGCAGGCATGCGAAAACATCCCACCTAGTACAATGCGCGCAGCCAAAGATGAGACCCGTCAGATGCTAAAGAGGGGACTTTGCGCTGGTAGATACAGTCGCGCGCGCTCAAAATAGTTAAACAAAATAATGAGTTCGGATTAAAAAAACATTTATTGAATTTCAAAATCGCTTTTATCGCTGTATCTACTGCGCAGGTATAACCGTGGGTACAACCACGTGATCCGTCAAGTCTCATCTTTGGTTGCGTGCATTGTACTAAGCTGAATTTGACAGCTGTGCTCTTATTTTAAACTAGCTTTCCGCCGCGGCTCCGCTCGCGTTATCAGTTTTTCCCGTGGGAATGAGGATTTTTTCCGCGGTAAAAGTTACCCATGTTCTTCCGGAAGATCTATTCTATCTTTGTGCCAAAAGAGTGATCAGTTGATTTCTTTCTTGAGCGCAGCAACGCAGCACCCAGAATAGAAATGTCAACTACCCGCAAAATTTCACGTCGTGTAATGACTCAATATCCAATCACATTTTTGCGGTTAAAGCAATTTTCTTCTATTGTATGTTACGTATACGCACGTCCTGTCCTATTTATCTCTACGCGGTAAAGGTGCCATCAGGCGACAGCTATAATGTACTATATAATGTTTTCATGTTTTCATTTTTATACCATCCTTTATATGGTAGTGGCTACAATATTTCCACCATAATTTGAACTATGTACCCTCAAATATAAAGTTGTAAAGCAATATTTTTCTATATAGTTCTATCAATCAAGGGGTTCAAAATATACATTATTGCACAAATCTCGTTATGCTCGATACTCGTTACGTGTTCAGTTTGGCTAAAATATTTGTTCTCGTGAGTCAGCCGGTTAAATAAAGGGGAAGATATAGTAGAAGTAAGACTACATTATCCGTAAAGCTTTACGTGGTCTTACATCCCGGGTAAATTATAGCTGCCGCTGTCTGTAGGCACCTTAATTTCTGCGGTCACGTATAAGTGTTCAAAAGTCACCTTTAAGCAAAGCGTTGGTCTGTATAATACCCGACCAGAAAAATAAAAAACCTGCTCTGGGGGCGCCACGTATGTTTATGTTTATGGCAACAATTTCCATTATAAAATTAGTCCCATTGAAATTCCGCAATATGGCGAGGTTTTTTATTTTTCTGTTCGGGCAATACTTATTTGTTTACGGAGTAAAACAAGACCTAATATTATGATAGCTGTTGTCAAGGATGCGAGGGCAGGAAGCATCGATATCCAGCGTTGCTCCACCGCACCGTTCACAGTCATTGAATTTCGAAATGATGGAAGTAGAATCACTGGCTTCTTCGTTTGTTACCATAACTACCTATAATTATGTATTCTCTATATGGTTACAAATTTTGAGTGATAGTTGCATTTTGAAAAGTTGTATCCAACCGGAACTGAAGTATTTTTTCAAACATCCGGTAAATTTTTAGGTGCAATGTTCTTCTGATCTGACCTTTGGTCAATCTTTGCCAACGAACGGTGTTGGTGTTACATGTATTTTCTCGTGGGGATGACGACGTTGGAAATTTTGGAGTAGGACTGATATTTTTGAGACGGTTTAGATTCCTAACTTGTGCAATCATTCGAATGATGACATTGTTTGCCTTGTGTTTAACACAATAATACTCAGGTTATAACATCGGCCGTGCGTGAGCCGTTCTTTCGTTTCCGGGAAAAGCTTCTTTGGGAAAGAAGATGACGATGATTGACTGGACAAGCATGTCGCCGCCATTCGCTTGATGCTGCTGCTGTTCGTTCCGCAGTTCGCGCCGCTTGGTAGCTGTGGTGTAGCATGCTTCACACAATTGCATGCTTCACACAATTGCATGCTTCATACAATTGCATGCTTCACACAATTGCATGCTTCATACAATTGCATGCTTCACACAATTGCATGCTTCACACGATTGCATGCTTCATTCAATTGCATGTTTCATTCAATTGCATGCTTCACACAATTGCATGCTTCACACAATTGCATGCTTCATTCAATTGCATGTTTCATACAATTGCATGCTTCATACAATTGCATGCTTCACACAATTACATGCTTCACACAATTACATGCTTCATACAATTGCATGTTTCATTCAATTGCATGGTTCATACAATTGCATGCTTCATTCAATTGCATGCTTCACACAATTGCATGCTTCATACAATTGCATGCTTCACACAATTGCATGCTTCATTCAATTGCATGCTTCACACAATTGCATGCTTCACACAATTGCATGCTTCACACAATTGCATGCTTCACACAATTGCATGCTTCATACAATTGCTTACGTTTGTTTTCATGCCTCGTCACAGTTCGCCTCACCGCACCCTGAGCTGTGGCCCTGTGGCTTTTTGCTAAGGGTAATTGTAGTCAGAATGGTGAATGGTTTGGTTACTCACCCGCTGGTCGTGCTTGGTGACAGCAGGGTCGCTGGCCCTCCGCTCCCCGGCCCCCCGCGCCGCTTCGCACGCCGCGAACACTGAGTCGTCGTCTGCATACGAGAAAATAACAATAAAATAATAAATCACTACATAGTATAAAATAAAGTCGCTTTCTCCGTCCCTATGTCCCTATGTCCCTCCCTTTGTACGCTTAAATCTTTAAAACTACGCAACGGATTTTGATGCGGTTTTTTTTAATAGATAGAGTGATTCAAGAGGAAGGTTTACATGTATAATACATGCATAATATACTGAAGGATAACCCACAATAACCATTTTCCCGTGCGGAGCCGGGGCGGGTCGCTAGTAAATAAATAAAATAAAATCTGTTTATTTCAGACAAGGAGAACCCATATAAATTATTACAATACTGAAAACTGCTTTTACAATGGCATTAGTCGAGGAGTACATACATGAAAAGAGTTTCTGATCTTCTTTAGTAACATGTGAATACTAAGGACCCATGCTCAGCGAACATTTCAGTCGCACTCAAGTTTGGTCGCACTACACCGCCATGGTAGTCTAAAAATAAGTAGCCAAATATACTTAGGTAGGTATCTATCTATCCATATTGCTACACAGCTTATAATAGTCGTCTGCGGCTGGAGAAAGACTTCTCTCTTAATATGAAAATAGTCTTCAGCATGGCGGTTTGAGGATTGGCATTGGCCCTTACATGTCCCCACCGATGGGCTCGAGATTATCCTTATATCACCCGTAGATATCGTTATTAATACTTATTAGTCTATCTTTATATAAAACAAAACAAGGAAGTAGATAATACACATATCTTAAATAACGTGAACACTCTATTTTGAATTAATAATTCATGGCCTATGTATTCGATTCCATGAAACAAAAACTATATATTTATACGTACATAGTTAAATGTAATTAATTAAACATAATTAATTAGTTATTTAGATAAATTATATTCATGCTGTGTAGAACTGACTTCGGTAAATCTTTAGCAGTGACCGATGACATACTGGATAGCAGTTAAGTAATTGTACGGTACAAACAAGTGAGATGAATCACAATCATTTATTACGACATCGTATGTACGTACAATGTAAACAGAAATTACGTAAGTTCTTAAGCGTTGCGTAATGAACTCAGAATGAAAAATGTAAAAGAAATGGATTTATTTTTGGTGATTTTTCTGAAAATAATGATAGTTTTCAATGTTACTAAAATTTATTTTAAAAATAACGAATTTGTTGGATATTTTGTATTTTGGGACATTATAGTCGCGCAAAGGAATTATAAGCACCAGCAGTAGATCTAGTATCTCTGTTTGTACTAATACTACTAATCACAGTTAAAATTATTATAGGTAAGTATAAATATTTAGTATTTTCTAGTCAACAGTTTTTGTGCAATTTTTTTTTCATTTTATTCATCTAAAAAAGTAAGAAAATAAAACAAAAAGTAAAGTTCTTTGACCCCGACGTGATTTGAACACGCAACCTTCTGATCTGGAGTCAGACGCGCTACCGTTGCGCCACGGAGTCATATGATTTACGCGTCGAAATTTGCAGACACTTTCTGTGACGAATGTTATCGCAGAGATAACAAGAAGGGATAAGCTTCGTTCGAGTTAATTTTGGATTGTTACGTTAAATTCATAAAATAAAATAGACGAAACGAGAATGTGAATGATTGATTTTATTTATACTTTTGCTTCTAAACGAGATCAGAAATGATTTCGTCGTGTGTTTTATTGATCACGGTATTCACCAAAGTTTGTCAGAAACTTCAATTACTATTTTATTTATTATTTACCTACTAAAATTAAAAAGAGTTGATCTTAATGTGAACACTTTGAACTTGTGTGCATTTTTTTAAATTAATAGGTATTTTGAATTCAAATCAATATTCATAACTAAGTATGAAAATCTATCTTTCTTCTTCTTATCGATAAGAAGAAGACTGAGTATGACATTATTTTACGTGTTATATGGATTTAAAGTTGTAGGATGGAAAGACAAATCCGACACGTACAATGACGTCACTGTACATGTCTGCCGTAGGCACATATTATTTTCATACAAAAAGTTGTTTTGCAGATGGATAGTGAATTTATATCTCATTAGTTATTCAGTCGATTTTGTTACTGTTTTCAATATTGTTATTATAATTTGGGATATTTATGGAAAATGAATTCAGATATTGTTCTTTTTTATTCGACGTCATATTGTGAAGGGTTGAAGCAGCGCTGCGTTGAACGAATTACACCAGAAAATTAAACCAGCCCAATTTTACCCAACTCTTCCTATTACAGACGCGATGTTGTTCATTTAAGATTCTTCTAGAAGCTATATAATACCTAGTCTGAATGTGGATCATATAATAATTATCAACTGCGGGCGGATACAAGTACAATTAAATATCATTATGATAATGATACTTGAATTTGCAATCAGTCTATCGCGTATTAAATTAGAAACCTGCTTATAACAAGTATTTTCATTAATTTTCCTAAAGTTGTAAAAATGCATTTTAGGACCGGATGTAATTGGTGTACCTATAACTACAATTTAAGTATCATTCTTCTACTGTTATGTTTATTACTTAATTTATGACTTAAATAATTAATTTGTACTATTTTATGGGTCTTTATATTATTATGCAGAACAAATTAAAAAATGCGTGATGAAATACGCAAGAAACGGAGTGGAAAACTCGCTTTGAATTGATGGAGCACCCACCGTATTCACCGGACGACCTGGTGATTTTCATCTCTTTCCACGGCTAAAGGAGCACATAAGAGGTCAGAAATTTGATGATGATGACGCAGTGATCGCTTCTGTACATGATTTTTTAAGGGATCAGGATGAAGACTTGTTTCGAAAAGGAATTTTAAGTTTAGAAAAAAGATATGCCAAGTGTATACTTCTAAATATTCTGTGTATTGTACTGTCACGCTCATACAAAAATAGTTTAATATTTTTTGTGTTTAGGGGAAGTTTGGTCATTACAATTTGTCCGACTGATTAAATATACCTTTTTTAATAACATATCAAAAAATCAGACATTTAAAAATAAGTTTAGTTTATTAAGAGAAAACAGAGAAAGTTGTAGAGCTTTAAAGCGTCTAACAAAGGTTTTGGCCCATGGGAAGCGTCTGACAATTTTGGTATTCTACAAATTAATATGATATAAAAATCAGTCATATAAATTAGAAAATAAGTTTTATGCTTTAGAGAATAAGTTGTGTCTTACGGCTCTGGGATCTTACTCCACTACGGAAGGTTGACTTGACGCCTAGTAGCGGCAAGGTGGAAGGCGATACGTTTACGATCCGCAAAAAAAAAAAGATGTTTTACCTATTTGAAAGAAGATTTATGTTAAAGTCCATCCAAATCCTTACCAATAAACTTAGTAAGCGCAGTGGCCGCTTGATGAGCGTGGTGTGCGGTGAGCGGGCGATGCGCGTGCGCGTTCCAGAGCGCGCGGGTGAGGAGCGCGGCGGCGGGGGAGTCGCCGGCGGCCGCCGCGGCACACAGCGCGCGCGACGCGATCTCCGCCGCGAACGAGCTGTCCACTCCCGCGCCGCACACGTTTACCAGCACGCCCGCTGCCGCGCAACGCACGCTCGGCTCGTCTGCGAAACAATGATCACGCTAGTTCAAACCCTATCCGACTATAGCTCTAACTAAGATCACTAAGGGTAGGTTTAGTCCTGGGGGAACATAATATGCAAAGCAACCGGCAGCCCGGGCCTTCGCCTCCCGCAAAAACAATTACTTTAATAAATACAAAACCGATTGAAACCGGTTTCATTCCGTTCTGTTCTGTATCAAAAACCGGGTAACCAGAATATTTTTGGTTTGTTTCATTAAGTTCCATCTATTGCCGGTTAATTGGGGAACGGAATTATATCTGTTTTTCGAACGATATTAACAGGGATTTCAAAACCGGTTTCGATCCCTGTACAGAAGAAAATAATAGTACTAACCCGTACAGAAAGGACACTCACCCCCCCGCGCCAAAGTGAGTTCCCCGCCCGATATAGCGCCCCACTCCCCGCACCCCGCGGGCACCGCGGGACTCCGCCACATAGCGCCTATAGCGCCATTGACTTGTCGTTGTTATTCAAAAAGCAGTATAAGTTGTCAAAATGCGTTTTCTGTAGGGAGTGACCGCCCAGTGCCATGGTCTAAAGTCGGCACTACATTCTCGACAAAACTCGAGAGCTGAAAGGGACGCAGTTATGCGCAAGAGTGAGCGCGGTGTATTTGCATCTCATTCTAACGCATAACTGCGTCCCTTTCGGCTCTCGGGTTTTGTCGAGTGTGTAGTGCCGGCTTCAGAAAACAAGGTGTTGCATTCGGACCACGTGACTTGACACAAGCCTACGTCATCATGCTGTTCATCCTTGTCGAATGCGTGTTTATAGACAAGGATGAACAGCATGATGACGTAGGCTTGTGTCAAGTCACGTAGTCCGAATGCAAGGCCTTGTTTTTTTAGACCATGGTACAGCCTGATTCAGAATTAGGTATCCACCCGGCAAAAGTCTATAATTATAATACTCTGCAACTGCGCCACCACCTAACTTTTCCAGGTGCCCAACGGATAAGTGCTCCCCCTTAAACATCATTACCATTTCATATAACGTTTAGGTTAGAGATTAAAAGCCGCAAGTAGCAAACCAAACTCACCATGGTGCAAGAAAGGCACCAGGCTGTCGAGAGTCCCCTCGACCACTATGAGCTGAGCCGCGCTGGTGCATCGCGACAGGTTGCCCAGAGCTCTGACTGCCTCGCACGCCGCCAGTCCGGAGCCCTTCAGCCAGCGACATGTCACTATGAAAAAAAAAATGTTGCTAAGGCGGTAAATGTTGTCGTTTGTCGCGGAGACAAACCGCTCCGAAGAGCCTTACTATGAACTTGTATGGAATTCTTGTGCTTCTCGCACGAACCCTTAAACTGACCTATGCTTGTGTCGAAAAGGTACGACCAATCAAGCTTCACCGGACTTGCGGAAGACTCTACCCCCAAAAAAAAGTCATGTACCAACCCGTCTAGGGGCGGCTCGAGGGAGCGTCGGACCTCGGCCTAGCGCGTTGATACTGAAAAACATCGTGAAGGAGACGACGCCTGAGGGGCTCCGTCTCTGATTATCTATTTTGGTTCTGGCCGCGCCCCCGCCGGCGGGTACGGGCACTGTTACCTGAAGGGTAATTGTAACCTGAAGGGTATCGCGTCCGTGCGGTTCCCGCTGAGGTCGTAAAAGTTAATTCATAATATGGTAAGCTCAACCCGCGATATCTTCAATAGACATGGTCACATCATTGTGTGAATGGAATAAATTCATAGCAAGTTCAGCTCCGCGCCTAGCGAAGTTTATCGCCGCGACAGGCGAATCCATGTGTTCTGCGCCTTATCTTAAGTAGGTACTATTATGGGTATTATTAGTATTATATTGTGTCTTAAATGAGGGACAGTCATTCCTGGTTTTGTCATCTTTAAGTCCGTATTCTCGTAGACCGCGGGCGGCCAGGCGCGGGAGTGGCGCGTTCAAAAGCATAGGTTTATATTCAACTGTTCGCGACGACGGCAGCGACGCGTTCTACATACAAATTCAACTATGCAGTCGCGCTCGCCACCGCCCCGCTACCCGCTACATCGACAATCAGCCTAGGCTGAGGCCAGACGGGCGTAATTTTGTGAGTCGTGAGTCACCGAAATTCGGTCGCGCAATTTCAGCTGCGGGTGGCAAAACAGACCTCGGCACAGCAGTTCGAGCGTGTCATCGAGCGGTTCCGGCTCGGGCGGGTCTCGGTAGAAGGTGATGTTGTTGAGCGTGGCCAGCGCAGCCGTCGCGAGCTCGTCCCGCCGCTCCGCCCACGCCGCGCGCTGCTCCTCTGACAGCTGCAGCACCTGGGCCCCAACAGAACGTTAGGTCATTGTCAACTGAATAAAAAAAATGCTGTATCCAATGCCAAACTAATAAATTCACTATAGGGTGCTATAGGTTTTCAAAAAACACTTAAAGACGTCAAAAGTTAAAAAGATTTGCTCAAACCGAAGCTGGGCATCAGAGCGGCGCAAAGTTCGAAGTGTTCAGCTTAGTCTACTTCTGACTGTACTGCTGTGCAGTCGATCAACCAGCACTAGGACAGCGTGTCCAACTAGGCCTATTCATTTATTTATTTATTTTTATTTTATTTTATAGGTACAATAACAAGTAACAGAATAAAAATTACATAACAGAACACTAGAAAATACAAATTTAAATCTGAAACTCTAATAAAATTGTATACAATTCACTCCGGTTAACAGTAGGCTTGAGCCCCTCGGTGCCTATATGAGCTGATAATGTTGATGATGATGGTCATGGGGGCGTGATCCTCAGGCAACGTCTTCTTCATGATGTTTTCCGTATCAACGCTCTAGGCCGAGGATCGTAGTTCCCTTGAAGCAGCCCTTGACGCATTGGTAGCATTTAAAACCCGATTTACATTATAATTTCCGGAAGGACAATTTCTGGAGCGTTTTATAACAGCTCCAGGGAAGAATCGCGTTATATCTGACTCAAACTATCAAAATCAATCTACTCGAAAATGATTCAAATTTCGAACAAACATGCGGCCATTACCAAAAGTAAAAGAGACAGTACCTATATACTACTACTACTACTAGTTCTACAGACTACTCCGGGGTCTGGGGTAAGAACCATCCGCTTCCCGCAAGTCCGGTGAAGCTTGATAAGTCGTACACTTTCAACAAAAGCGTAGATCAGTAAAAAAAAACAGAAGACAGATGGATGAGTAGCTCGCAGTAGTTTGTACCGTGTTGTCAGTCGAGCGCTCAGCCAGCTCCAAGCAGCCCAGCAGTGCGCGCACCGCCCTCCCCGCGCAGCCCGCAGCCAACCCCCGCCCCGCGCGCTCCGCCAAGCAAAGGTTTGCCACCACCCTCACCGTCTGTACCAAACAAACAGGGATTTGAGAGAGGGAATTTATTTATTCTACTGAAATATTATTGTCCACAGTAGTCCAAGCCACATACTGCGAATTCGCATCGCATAGCAAATGATGATAGAAGAAGGGTTTATTAAATAGGCTTTGATGGATTTCAGTTCATGAAATAAAATCACGTAGTTATCGTCTGGGCTCTATATTTGGACTGCTCACAAACGTCTCTTATTCTCTAGGGTTTGTTCACATTAATGTAGGTACTGTGGAGTTCGCATTAATGCTTTTGCGGACTCCTTTCGAATGTAACTGGCGCTTATGTCGCTATTCTAGAAGAATGATATTATTTTGATTTGAGAATTGTCTCGCATGTGTAACGTTGTACTTGACATTACTTGTAATCCTAATAAATTTAAATCATGAAACTTACAATTCTATTTACATAATCTAAAAGCTTACTTATACTAAAAAATAACTTATCAGTATTTCAATTATTCATTTAAACTCAAAATATAATTACTTACAATTTTAATACCGAACCCTTTATTAAATTAACGCTGTGGCAAAAGGTTCGTAGCTAGCTAATTATTGCGTGCGCGGAACTCCGTTTGAGGAAACCGGTTCGGCTGTATGCGTCCTTTGCTGTGAGTGACCGCAAGGTGACATTGATATTCTGGAAGCGCTCACTACGCACGCGTCATTTTTACTATCACGGACAATCGCCGTAATTATTTTAGCGTGGCTGATTTTAATATTTCTTAATTTAAAGTTTTAATTTAAATTCAGTGTTTAACCCGCTGGGGTGAGTTGTCATTGCATTTATCTAGATATTTAGCTCATTTAAAAATGTGAATGCGATCTAAGTTCGTTGTACCGCCAGTAGTGTTAATAGTAAAAATTTCTACGACTGACCTTAACGCTTCTGGTGTATTGTGCAACGGGCTTAGGTAATTTAACCGAGCCTAATGCATGGAATTTCTGCAAATTCCAGGTTCAAATCTAGTCTTTTAAAACTAGAACAAAGGTCGCTCAGATTCCTTCTCCCTACCCACATACCCCTGAGTGACTGACTACCTTCGTGACTGGATCGCCGCTGCACCCCTGTTAAGGCCAGTCATTACTTTTATTCTAATCAGCAAGAAATAAGCCCGGAGAACGGAAAATAATTGTTTTAAGGTAATAACTTTAAAATTTAACGAATTCACTGACCCCTACCTACCTACCTGCGACGCCTAAACGTCACAGTGGCGCCCTTTTCGTGGTATTTCCGTTCTCCTAGTTTTATTTATTGCTGAGGTACTCATTCCTTTTACTTTTTAGCACTACGGCGTACTACTACTTCAACCGTGTAAGCGATAAGGTGATTCTACTGAGCTGGTACGTACATTTTTTTCTTTTAAGGTGATCTGCTGTAAACGTATCAGTTGGTAGTTTTGAATCTATCAGTAATTACTTCATTTGGTTTTTGATTTAATTTTTTTATTTCTACCTTCACCTAAATATATTTTATTCTTTTTTTTGTCTATCACCTATTCGTACGTATTATATTCTATTGTAAAGATCTGCATGGTGAGCTGCGCCTTTCTTCCAGGTATTGGTACTTTAATTTATTTTTTCTTTTCTACCTGTTTTTTTTTTTAGTATATTTCTGTGATTATTTTATTTTGTGTTCTACCTTCTTCATAACATAAATCATAATCTTGGTTACAAGTTGATTTTGCATACCTGCCTGCTTTATTCTACTGATTTAATTTTCTTTTGTTACAATGACAACTCAACCCTTTAACACTATTAAATATTTTTTACTAAATAAAAATGAGCTTACGTATGAAGTGCTAATTAGAGGTGTCGAACCTGCTGCTACCGTCATTGAGCTTAAAAAGCAAATTGCTAAAATTGTACCATCACTGCCTAGCATTGATATTTTAGAATCTGGCTTAGAATCTGCTGAAGATTTAGCTGCTGCTTCTGCATCTGTTGACGAGCTTTCGTCGCGTGTAAAATCTTTGGAAGAAAAATTTGAATTAAGTCCTTTTGAACGTGCACGTGCTTTAGCTTCACACCTTTACTACAGGCTTAAACGCATTAACTCTGCCGATCCTGAAATTTCTGTTCCTTTTAAAACTGTTAGTGCCAACTTTTTAGCGCTTTATAACAAACTTAGGATTTTAAAAAATCATATACCTGAACCCCAAGGTTCTCCTCAACCTCAGAATTCTGCAACTTCTATTGTGGTTTCTTGTGATCATTTTTTAGATACTAAAATTCCAAAATTTGATGGCAATAGTTGCGTCCGTGTATTTTTGCAACAGCTAAATGAATATTGTTCTGCTAGGAACATATCTCATGAAAAACTTTTAAATAATGCTTCTCAATTTTTCGTGGGCAAGGCTTTGCATTGGTTCCGCAGTTGTAAAGATTCGCTTAAAACTTGGAATGAAATTGAAAATCGGCTTATTGATGATTTTACATTATTCGACCATGATTACCGCTTGCTTAAAGAAATAAATAGTCGCACTCAAGGTGAATCTGAAAATATTGTTATTTACTTATCTATCATGACTCAACTTTTTTCAAGGCTGATCGATCCTATTCCAGAAAAAGACCAACATAAAATATTACTACATAATATTCGGCCCTGCTACGCTAATGTTTTAGCTAATAATCCTTCTAGTACTGAATCTATCTCAGCTTTGAAATCAGTCTGTCGCAATTATGAAAAGTTTCAAAGTTTGACTTCTCAATTCCATGAGCCTCCTAAGGTCTCAGAAAGTACTCTTGCTCCTGATTTAGCTTTTACTGATACTGACTTTAGTAAAAATAAAATATTTAAAAAAGAGTATGGCTCTAATTTTAATAAATATAGTTCTAACTTCAATAACAACAAGCGCTACGAAACTAATTATACTAGTAAGCAAAATTTAAATAAAGACTACAGACCTAATTACAACCATTACACTAATAATTCTAGCTTCAATAATAATAATAACAGACGTTATGAATCAAATAATTACAAAAATCTAAATTTTGGTAAATATACCAGAACTATTCCAGGCAATGCTCAACCAGAGACTAAGCATGTTGTAGCTTCTGTTAAAACTAATAATGGAGCCTCGTTTTGTCCTCGTTGCCGATCTGACAAACACTCGCTTCACGAGTGCACGCAAGATCGCTTTCCGATCTGTTTCAAATGCGGCATGAAGGATGTCAAATATCCGGATTGTCCAGTTCGTCATTCAAATTCTTCAAAAAACTAACTTCTGATGGTTGCGGCAACATGAGTGACAAATTTAATAAAGAGGATTGGAATGATTGGCTAAATACTATTAAAATTTATTTTTCAAGTTATTCGGTTGCTTCAATCATCAATAATAAACCTTCTAATGACCTACGGCCTTACGCTACTATTAATGTTAATGGCGATAAACTATACGGATTATTGGATTCTGGATCTGCCGTATCTATTATTGGTAATAATTTTCATCAAAATTTTATTGATGCCGGTTTTATTCTGCATAACTGTGACAAATCTATTAATTTTACTGCTGCTGGAGGCCAAATTCTATCGGCTTCAGGTTTTATCGAACTACCAGTTTCTTTTGAGAATCAGCTACATCTTTTAAAATTCTACGTTTTACCTACTGTTCAATCTACGTTGCTTTTAGGTATTGATTTTTGGTCAAAATTTAATCTGTTTCCTAAATTTACAAAATCAATTTCATTTTCTAAAGATGTTAATTTTGATATTTCAGCCATATCTAAAAATACTAAAATGATACATTCTTATGATGAGCTATCTAGTCATCAACGCACTACTGCTGACAATATTATTCGTCAGTTTGAAGATATTTCTACACAAAAATCTGGTCTAGGCCGCACTTCGCTAGTTACCCATCGCATAGATACCGGCGATGCTGCTCCTGTTAGGCAAAGATACTATCGTATGTCTCCTGAGAAAATTCGCATATTATGTTCTGAATTAGACGATATGTTGCAATTAGGTGTAGTCGAGAAGTGTGAAAGTCCGTGGTCTTCTCCAGTGTTACTAATTCGTAAGAAAGATGGCTCTCAACGCTTTTGTCTCGATAGCCGTAAACTCAATTCTTTAACTAAAAAGGATGCATATAAGTTGCCGTACATTTCTGCTATATTGGACAATTTGAAAAATGCCAAGTATTTAACTAGCATAGACTTATCGAAGGCTTTCTGGCAGATAGCAATTGCTGAAGAGGATCGTGACAAAACTGCTTTCTACATTCCATCTCGTGGTACTTATAGGTTTGTCACTATGCCTTTTGGTCTGACCAATGCTCCTGCGACACAGCAACGCCTTGTCGATAGTCTTTTCTATGGGCCTGAGTTCGAGAACTCGGTATTCGTTTTCGTCGACGATATCGTGATAGCTACTTCTGATTTTGAGTCTCATATAAGCATGCTTCTAAAAGTGCAGCAAAAATTGAAAATGGCTAATCTTACTATAAATCTAGAAAAGTCGTCATTCTTTCGTAGTGAACTAAAATATCTTGGCTACGTAGTAAATTCTAAAGGTTTACAGGTGGATCCGAGTAAAGTTGACGCTATTCTAAATTTTCCTACTCCTGTCAATAAAAAAGAGGTAAAACGATTTCTTGGCACTGCCTCTTGGTACCGTCGCTTCGTGCCAAATTTTAGTTCAATTGCAGGTCCTTTAAATAAATTAACCTCGTCTTCTAAAAAGTCTGGTGGTTTCATCTGGTCGAAAGAGGCCGATGAATCTTTTTCTAAATTAAAAGAATGTTTGATATCTGCGCCTATTCTTACTTGTCCTGACTTTGATAAACCCTTCGAAGTACATACTGATGCTAGCGACTACGGGGTTGGTGCTATGCTGTCGCAAACTATCGATGGTGTTGAGCATCCTGTTGCTTACATGAGTAAGGCTTTATCTGCTGCAGAAAAAAATTACAGCATCACTGAGCGTGAAGCCCTAGCTGTCCTAGTTGCCTTGGAACATTGGAGGTGTTATTTAGATAACGGAATGAGATTTACTGTCGTAACTGATCATTCGGCTTTAAAGTGGTTCCTCAATCTAAATAACCCCTCTGGTCGTTTGGCTCGTTGGGGTGTACGTCTCTCTGCATTTAACTTCGAAATCAAACATCGTCGTGGCTCAGATAATGTTATTCCCGATGCTCTTTCGCGTGCTTGTCCTATATCTGCTATCGATGCTATATCGTATGATCCTGATGCTACTACAGATGATTGGTATCGGAATATCTACCATGGTTGTCAGAATAGTCCTACTTCCTTTCCAAATTTTATGGTAAAAAACAAACGACTTTATCGTTTCATGAAATCTAAATGCTCACTACAGCAAGATTTCCAATGGAAAGAGGTAGTTCCATCTGAGTTTAGACTTGACGTGATTCTACAAAATCATGCTGTACCTACTGCCGGTCACTTTGGCATTTCAAAAACTTACAAACGTCTTTCATTAAATTTCTATTGGCCTGGCATGTATGCAGATGTTGTAAAAGCTGTCACATCTTGTGACGTCTGCATCTCACACAAACATCAAACTCATTCTCCTCTAGGTGAAATGGGCGATCCTAAAATCTGCTCTAGACCCTTTCAAATGATCAGTGTTGATCTTGTTGGTCCTCTACCGCCAACAAGAAAACAAAACTGTTATATACTAGTGGTAACTTGTTGTTTTAGTAAGTATTGCTTACTATTTCCAATTAAGCGTGCTACAGCCGAAATTGTTACTAGGATACTAGAAGAGAATGTTTTGTTAGTTCATGGCATACCATCTACTATAATCATGGACAACGGTAAACAGTTTGTTAGTGCTACCCTTAAACAAATGTTAGGTAAATATAACGTACCCAATCTACATTTTACGCCAAAGTATAGTCCTCACGTAAATACTGTTGAGCGCTATAATAAAACTATAATGACTGCAATCTCCACTTTTATTGGCAGTGATCAACGGGTATGGGATACACTAGTACCTAAAATTCAATTCGCTTTGAATTGTTCTGTGAATGAGGTTACAGGCTACTCACCCTCATTCCTAGTCCACGGTCGCGAGTTAATAACTTGTGGATCTACTTATGCTGATGCTGAATTCGATGATGAGGTTATCTACCAGCCTCGTGATCCTTACGCCATAAATCTTGGTGTTCTATCTAGCGTCTTTGATAAGGTGCAACTTTCTTTGCTTAGTGCTCATGCTAAAAACCGCACTTCGTATAATTTGCGTAGGAAAATTGCTGAATTTTCTGTTGGCGATACCGTGTGGAAGAGGACATTTTATCAAAGCGACAAAAATAAATATTTTAATAAAAAACTAGCGCCTAAATTTACAAAGTGCAAAGTTGTTGGAAAGAAATCTCCATTAGTTTACGAGCTTGCTGATATGAACGGCAATTCTCTTGGTTATTGGCACATAAAAGATATTAAATTAATTAACTACAAAGATTAGAGTACCCTCTCCTGCATTCAAATTCTACCTACTATCTTTCGAAAGAGTATTTTTTTTATTAGAATAAAATATTCTGTGTGTTGAGTTATATTTTACATTTTATAATATAAACTCTTGTGCTTGATAAAAGAATGAACGAATGAATGTTGTATGGAAGATGAAGTATGAAGTCGATTTTCGTTAGATAGGTTTCAGCCGGATTTTGTTCTAGTAGCAAAATCCTTCGCTTTTTGGCGGGGTACTGTAACGTTGTACTTGACATTACTTGTAATCCTAATAAATTTAAATCATGAAACTTACAATTCTATTTACATAATCTAAAAGCTTACTTATACTAAAAAATAACTTATCAGTATTTCAATTATTCATTTAAACTCAAAATATAATTACTTACAATTTTAATACCGAACCCTTTATTAAATTAACGCTGTGGCAAAAGGTTCGTAGCTAGCTAATTATTGCGTGCGCGGAACTCCGTTTGAGGAAACCGGTTCGGCTGTATGCGTCCTTTGCTGTGAGTGACCGCAAGGTGACATTGATATTCTGGAAGCGCTCACTACGCACGCGTCATTTTTACTATCACGGACAATCGCCGTAATTATTTTAGCGTGGCTGATTTTAATATTTCTTAATTTAAAGTTTTAATTTAAATTCAGTGTTTAACCCGCTGGGGTGAGTTGTCATTGCATTTATCTAGATATTTAGCTCATTTAAAAATGTGAATGCGATCTAAGTTCGTTGTACCGCCAGTAGTGTTAATAGTAAAAATTTCTACGACTGACCTTAACGCTTCTGGTGTATTGTGCAACGGGCTTAGGTAATTTAACCGAGCCTAATGCATGGAATTTCTGCAAATTCCAGGTTCAAATCTAGTCTTTTAAAACTAGAACAAAGGTCGCTCAGATTCCTTCTCCCTACCCACATACCCCTGAGTGACTGACTACCTTCGTGACTGGATCGCCGCTGCACCCCTGTTAAGGCCAGTCATTACTTTTATTCTAATCAGCAAGAAATAAGCCCGGAGAACGGAAAATAATTGTTTTAAGGTAATAACTTTAAAATTTAACGAATTCACTGACCCCTACCTACCTACCTGCGACGCCTAAACGTCACACATGTTAAAAAAAAGAATATCTTTATTATTATTGAGATGGTCTTGAAGAGATCAATATTACTTGGAAGAAAAATATAAAATATATACAGAGAATTCCCTCTTTCATTATATTAGGGAGTTCTTTAGTTTATTAGTTGGTGGAACAAACCAGTTGTTCACCGGAACCTCTTGCAAAAAGATAAGTTGTTTGTGAACCTTTCTTTAAGTGAATTTTTATACCTATAGCGAGTGCTCACCACTACAGCTAGCTTTCCCTGGAAAAGAAGAAGAAGACGAAGAAGAAGACGAAGAAGAAGTGTGTTGGCGAATCTGCGTCATCGTTTTTGTGTATTTTGTATAGATGCAGAAGGAGCGCTGACATTTGACCACGTAGTATATATGTACAAATAGTAATATTACGAAAGTTTCAGAATCGACGTTCAAATATATGTGATACGATCTATGGACTAATCAAAAAAGTGATAAAACAAGCTGACCGAGCTGAGCTGCCTGTCAGTTGAGGAAATTTAAAGGATTGAAAGGATTTTTACTGGATATTACGTGGAGTAGGCAGAGCCCTATTTCACAAAGATAAGTGGTATCAAAAAAAAAAAGGAAACAATGGCAAAATTCAATGGAATCAACGCCGATGTGACCTCTTTTTTCGAGCAGTTCGACATATTATCAGCGATCAACTCTTGGTCGAGTAGTATCAAAAGTCTTGCCTTAGCTAACTACCTAGATGGTCCTGTCTTATCTTTTTACAACCATGTAAAATCTTCTGAGACAGAATATGATGATATCAAAGAGGCGATAATTAATGAATTTCCCTCTAGTATTAATTACGCAGAAATATTCTACAAGGCAAAGCAAGATAAGAATGAACCATTATTAGATTTTATTTACCGCATAGAATCTTTAGCATCAAAAGCGAAAATCTCAGAAGAGAGCGTTATAATTAAACGATGTTTATCGGGTCTTACTTTCTACTTTAAAAAAACCCTGGCTGCTCATGTATTTGCGGATCTAAAGGCGCTTAAGAGTGCCGCTCGTAACTTTACGGAACTGATGTCTCCTACAGAGACAAGCCTAACTTTACCGGTCAAAATTAACAATGTGAGTGTAGTAAACTATAGTGCATCTTCTTATGCCGCTGGGGATGTGCCAGAAAACTTCTCCACTCCTGCGAGAAACCTGGCGCAGTCAAATATATCTACGCCAACTTGTGCCACGCCGGCCTCCACATCGAGACCAGCCCAACCGTCATTTGCTTCAAACAGTGCCTATCAGAGCCCCAACACACAAAACAGTGCTGCTACGCCGCGATACAATCTCCGAAGTGCTCCAAGAAGCTGGGCACCTTTCTCCAGGTTCCCAAACACGAATCGTCGCCAACAATAGGGACGACGTTGGATGACGAAAAGACACTTGCGCGTCCCACTTCTACGATGTCGTCGATTGAAATAGAAGTTGCCGACACCAAGCTTCCAGCAATCATCGACACCGGAGCTTCTGTATCCGTGATATCGGAAGCCTGTTATAATAAATTAAGTTCTAGGTTATCTTTAAATATGTCGAACCCTGTTAATAAAAAAATAAAGGCTGTTAATGGGCATTGTCTAGAGACAAAATGCGCCGTTACCTTGAATATATTAATAAATAATGTAGTGTATAATCATTCATTTATTGTGATTAAGAAATTAGTTCCCGACTTCATTATTGGTTTGGACTTCCTGTCCATGCATAGGGCTTTGGTTGATTTTAGCTCGTGCTCACTTGTAATTGGAAATAATAAAATCCATTTTTCAACTAATGAGGAAAATACTTTTTCATTAGATTTAATTCAAGACGAGTCTGTTTGTTTATCAGAGGCAGAGTATATTTATTTTGTTACGTCTCCCGAGTCCTTAGACGAAAATTTGAGCTCAATGATTGCTCCACAGGTATCCACGAAGGATTCTATGTATAATATAGCGGAAACATTAACTTGTCCACAAAAAAAGTTTTTATGTACTTTACTTTCGGAATTTGAAGATAGATTTGCCTTTGACTCGAAAAATCTAGGCTCGTGCTCTCTTATGGAAGTTGAATTAAATACTACCGATGAGTTACCGATACACAAACCTCCGTATAGGGTTTCCCATCAACAACATTCTGTGATACGCGAACAAGTCTCGGAAATGTTGGAAAACGGTATTATTAGAGAATCGCGAAGTGCGTATGCCTCTCCGGTTGTCTTGGTTAAGAAACCTGATCAGACGTGGCGTTTTTGTGTTGATTATCGCGCTTTGAACAAGAAGGTAATAACGGACTCATATCCATTACCTAGAATTGATGATATAGTGCTCTATTTATCTGAAGCTAATTATTTTGCTGACTTAGATTTAAATTCAGGTTACTGGCAACTTCCTATCAAGGAGTGTGACAAACACAAAACAGCGTTCGTCACGCCATCTGGGCTTTATGAGTTCAACGTGATGCCTTTTGGTCTAAAGACTAGCGGTGCAATATTTCAACGTGTGATGGATAGTGTATTAGGAGGAATGAAATATAAAAATGCAATTGTCTATATCGATAATATATTGGTATATGGCAGGACGTTCGATGAATTTTGTTCTGCTTTAAAGGAAATTTTGTATAGAATAAAACAGTGTAATTTAACGTTAAAACCCACAAAGTGTAAATTTGGTTTTGACAAAGTTTCTGTATTGGGATATGAGATTACTGGCCAGGGAATCAAACCTGACGCCTCCCAGTTTGATAAAATAATGAAAATCAAACCTCCTGTCACAACCAAAGAGTTAAAGTCAGTGTTAGGTTTATTTTCTTATTACAGAAAATTCATTGATAATTATGCTCATCTAGCATTACCCTTATCTAGGTTACTTAAAAAAGGAGTTAAATTCGTTTGGAATGACGAGCAACAGAGTGCCTTTGCTGAAATATTAACTTTAATACAAAGGCCTCCCCTTTTACGTCATTTTACAAACAATGAAAAGGTAATAACCCGTCTTTTTGTTGATGCGAGTGACTATGCACTTGGTGCTTGTTTAATGCAAGGTGATGACTGTATGTTTCCGGTTGCTTTCGCTTCCCGCAAACTCTCTAGTTGTGAAACCAGATACACCATCACGGAGAAAGAATGTTTGGCGTTAGTTTGGTCACTCAATTATTTCAAACATTTACTCTGGGGTTTGAAGTTTGAGGTGGTTACTGACCACAAAGCTTTGGTATGGCTACGTGAAAGGAAAGATATGAATGGTCGACTTGCACGATGGTCACTAGCTATACAGCAGTACGATTTCGATATTGTTTACTGTGCAGGCAAAGATAATATAATTGCAGATTTTCTTAGTAGAAATCCCTTAATTGATGAGGATATGCCCTCTTCATGCGTCACTGAGAATATTGTAGATGATGGTTTACAATTATACAAAATAGAAGCCTCGCGTTTTGAGTTAGATCAAAATAATGATGAATTTTGTGTTAGATTGATTAATAGGGTTGTGAATAGTCCGCGGGGATTATTTAAAGGATTTTGTATGAGGGATAATAAACTTTATCACAGATTGAAACAGGGTACTAATTTCATTGATCGTTTGGTTATTCCTGAATCTTCTTTTTCCAATGTGCTGAAGGAAATTCATGATGATCCTTGGAATGGTGCACATTTTGGACTTTCCAAGACTTTGAAAAAGTTTAGAGAAAGGTATTATATTGCTCAGGCTGAGAGGAAAATTTCAAAATATATTAAAAGTTGTAAGTTTTGTCAAGAGAGAAAAAGAGTACATTTATTAGCCCCGTTGCAACCAATTTGTATTAATCGTTTATTTGAGAAAATAGCCGTGGATGTGTTGGGACCACTTCCTAGGTCAAATAATGGTAATAAATATATTATAGTTTCATTGGAATTTTTATCGAAATATGCGATTACAAAAGCTGTTCCTAACGCCACAGCTGAAGCTATTAGTGATTTTCTAATTAATGAGATATTCTGTAAATTCGGTTCAGTAGGGGAAGTTATTACGGATCGTGGCTCCATTTTTACTTCAAACGTTGTTAGGGATACGGTTAATTTTTTTGATTCTACTTTAAGTGTGGCTGCCACTAGACATCCACAGACAGTTGGTTTGGTTGAACGTTTTAATCAGACTATTTACCAAGGTTTAGCGATGTATGTTAATGATAGGCAGAATGATTGGTGTTCGTTTTTGCCCATGATCACTTATGCATATAATATTTCTGACCAAGCTTCATCGAATATATCTCCTTATAAACTTGTTTGCGCTAGGGACCCAATTTTACGGTCGGATCTTAGTGTGAATGCTTTTTTGAATAGTACAGATACAGACATTAATGCGCGTAAAATTAGGAATGACGGATTAATTTCATGCGCGTTGAGAAATATTCGCAAGTCACAGGCAACCCAGAAATCGAACTATGATAAAAAAGTTAGATTTGTTACTTTTGAACCAGGAAGTTTAGTTTTGGTTCATAACCCTAAAAGAGTTACGAGTCTCGGTTTGAAGTTGTCGAGGCCCTATAAAGGTCCTTATCGTGTCCTTCGTAGATTACCTAATAATAATTATCTTTTACGTAAACTAAATGGTGGTTCAAGACATGATATTTTGATTCACCATAATTCTTTAAAACCTTTTAAGCTAAGATTGTAATATATAATAGGTTTAATTTTTCCTAACTTTTAATTAATGACATTTTGCATTTCTGACATTTTGCATTTTTGTCATTTCACGTTTTTGTCTTATTATGTGTTAAACATTTTAATTATTCCCTTATTATTATACAATTGTTATAATGTCATAAGTTAACGGTTTGACATTTAATTTTTTTTTACAAACTGCTATTGATAGAAGTTTTATTCTATTTGGGTGAGTTATGGTCATATGTTTGGTTTTATATGTTCACATTTATCTCCAAGTTTGTATGGGTAGTTTTTTGGCATGTACTCACTTATGGACATATGTATCCGGTGAGGTAACATTCGTTGTGTTACACTGTTGTGATGATTAGTTTTTCATGATTGATACGAGTTAGTGTGAGCATAAAGACTTTGACATTTACTGACTATTTATCTTACCATGATTGAAACTTTTTATGCAGATTTGTTTGTTTTCAGATATAAATAAAATAAATTAATTTAAATAAATAATTTTAATACCATCCACGATGACAGCGTCGAAGAATTTAAAAATTTTATATGATTAATAAATCAATGGGGTTGCTTTATTAATTTTATTTGGGGGGGGATAGAGCTTAGTGTAGGGTTGTTGACACCTTATTGTTTTCTTTCAATGATGTCTTAACAACAAATAGCTTAGGGTTTTTCTTTTAAAAAAAAACGATTAGTATGTTGCTGACGTTCCGGGATGCTGAACTTTGATGTGCTGTACGTGTCGACTCGTCATAATTTACGTTACTTGTATAATGAAGATACTAGATTCGCGCTACCCTGATTGATGTCAACTTAACTTAGGTTGAGATATTTAAGTATTAGTTAGGATGCGTGCGCCCTTTGTCTAATTGTTCGTTTGTCGTTGTTGGGCGTTGTTGCTTGCGTGTCCTGGTTTGGATTATTGATTATTATTAATATTTTTAAAACATTTTAATAAATTAATTCTTGGACGCTGGTTTCAACTTCTGATTTGACAGGTTGACTGTTACTCATTTTGTGACGCTGTTAGGACTAGAGTCTATTGGCTTATAGCCTCGGTGTTTGGTAGTCCAACCTGATCAATGATGCGACTGTCTTTTGGGACAGGTTTTGGCATTCGTTTCTTGTGCAATGGTCTGGTTTGTTTGCTTGCATTGCACCAGGAAGCTGTTAGCAACAGACTTTGTTGACAGGTTGTTATGTTAAGTGTTTATTTTGCCCTGTCCACTTTTAGGTCATGAGTTTAGGGTTGTCAACTGTGTTAAGCGAGACAATTCTTGTGACCGCGGGGGATGTGGAGTTCGCATTAATGCTTTTGCGGACTCCTTTCGAATGTAACTGGCGCTTATGTCGCTATTCTAGAAGAATGATATTATTTTGATTTGAGAATTGTCTCGCATGTTAAAAAAAAGAATATCTTTATTATTATTGAGATGGTCTTGAAGAGATCAATATTACTTGGAAGAAAAATATAAAATATATACAGAGAATTCCCTCTTTCATT